>BHFV01000260.1:0-33841 GCA_003568905.1 Trebouxiophyceae sp. KSI-1
GGGGGGGGGGGGGGGGGGGGGTGCGGCGGGGCGGGGGGGCGGGGGGGGGGGGGGGGCAGGGGGGGGGGGGGGGGGGGGGGGGGGGGGGGGGGGGGGGCGGGGGTGGGGGGGGGGGGAGGGGCCTCACTCCGACTTGTCCACTTGCACCGCGTTGCCGGCGCACGAGCCCGACGCCTGCGCGGTCACGTACACCTCCAGCAGCGCCTGGCCGGCGCTCGCGCGCGGGTTCTGCAGCCTGCGGCCGCAGGCGGGCTGCGTCGGCGAGTGGTGAGCCGAGGGGCACCCACGCCTGTGTGCATGCCTGGCGGCGCGGCTGGCTCCAAGTTGCATGGACTGGCATGCGAGCCTCCCGCGGGCACTGGCTGCTGGGAATGATGAGCAGGCCACAGCAGCCGCAGCCGTAGGCGCGTCTTCCCCCGCCCTCAACTGCCCCGCAGCTGCCCACGAGCTGCCAAACAGCTGCCAGGAGGGAGGCGGGGGGCTGCCGCACCCGCTGGCGGCCATGACGAAATAGGTGTCGCTCGCGTTGAGGCCGTCGAGGTAGCGGCCGCAGGCGCCGGCCGCGCTGCTGTTCTGCAGGCACTCTGCCCCCGTCGAGACGCCGCGCGCGCTGGCGGCAAAGCCCTGCGCGCCCCACGCCAGCAGGTTGGCCCGGTCCAGCACCAGGATGGTCAGGTCGATGCCGCCTCGCTTCACCAGCGTCGGCGGCTGGCCTGGAAGGGCGGCGGCGCACGGTGTTGAGTCGGCACGGCTCGTATGAGGCAAGCAGGCACTTCCTAGCTCTCACAAGCATGTGGCCTGTCGCGCCTGACTCTGCGGCTGCAGCAACACCTCGTGCCCAGCGCCCGCCACGCAGCAGCACCGCACAGTGTAGGCGAAGAGGAAGGGAGGGAGGGCCCACCCCGCGAGCGGTAGGCGAGGCAGGAGGCGTTGGTGACCGCGGTCAGGCTGTACAGGTCCTGCCCCTGGACGGGGATGACCCTGCGGATCTGCAGCGCGGCAGCCGCCGCCCGGCTCAGCGCAGCTGCCGACGGCTGAGGAGCAGCTTCCAGATCGCAGCAGGGCCCCGCCGCGCTGCCAGGGCGCCCGCGCGCGCGGCTGAGCCAAGCATCCTCAATTCAGCAGTCACGCAGCAAAGGAGACAGTCGCAGGGGACACCTGCGCGGTCTGCTGCAGGCCGCTGCCGGCTGACGCCGCGGGCGCGATGCTGTACTTGCCCGTCGTCTGCTGCAGCCGGCGGCCGGCAGTCGGCAGCGGCAGCGTGAACAGGCCGTACGGATTCGGCGCCTGCACGCCCGCCGGCGGCAGGCTGCCGTCCGCGCTGGGCGTCACAAAGGCGGACCCGGGGCCGCCCAGCAGCGGCTGGCTCGGCGTCGGCGCCAGCCCGGCGCACTCTGCGGCCGCGCGTCGAGCACTCAGCGGCCGCTGCCTCCCGGGGGAAGGCAGGTGAGCGGCGCAGGCGCCCGGCTGCTTCGAGGCGCCCCTCCCCCCTTCCGCTGCAGCCTGTGCCGCCGGCTGCCCGAGCCGTCCCGGGTCAGCAGCGGGGGGGATCTGGGCAGGCTGTGCAGCCAGCAGGCTTGCCCCGAGTCCCCCGGCACGGATCTGCAGCAGCAGCCCGGCTGCTGTGGGAGGGCGGCGGTCGAGGGGAGGCACCTGCCGCGCCGGGCGGGAAGGCCGTCAGGAAGTAAGCCGCCGGCGCCGGCCGCCTGTCCAGCGAGTACACGAAGAGCGTGTACACCTCCCCCGGGTCGGTCACGGCCGTTACGGGACCGGGCGTGGCCGCGGAGAGGTTCAGGCCGCCGGCCACGACGCCGCCGTACAGGTTGTAGATTTGGCCGCTGCAGTTACATCCGAGTCAGAAACGTGATATATTCGGGGGCTGGCTGGGGGAGAAAAGAGGAGAGTGTGTGGTCACGGCTGGCTTGGCTTGGCTTTGGAGTGGCTTTTTGGTTCCTGGAAGCAGCGCAGTGCCGGATCTCGGAGGAGGGGCTACAGCCAAGGGAGGCTGGTCCTGCCCCCTCTGTGCAGTACGGAGAGGGCACCCCAAAGAAAGGAGCCGCACGTGAACATGGCCTCATAGTTGGCCACAGTCGTCAGGAAGGCGTCCGCGCCGGCGCCGCTGGTGTTCAGCCGCCCCTGGACGCAGCCGGCGTTCGTGAAGTAGTCGCTGACCTCGATGTTGCCGCGAGAGAGGCTCAGCCGGCGGCCGGGCACGCCCGCCGGCACGGGCGTCGTCGTCAGGCTGGTGCCGGCCGCATTGCTCAGCACCGTGTAATTGCTGACCTGCGGGTGCAAGCGGGTTGAGGTTGGGTGGCTGGGGGGAACATCCACCTACAGAGAGGAGGGATGCTGAGCTGGTTGTCGTGTGGGGCTAGTGTTCAGCAGCGACAGGGCGAGTTTGGAGGGCGAGTTTGGAGGTGCTGGACCGTGAAGCAACAGGCCGTGCACCACATAAATGAGCCCCATGCTGGCGGGGCGGATGGTTCGCGCTCGACAGCGGCGGGCCCCCTCCGCCGGCTTCAATCAAGGCTCGGCACGCTCGATCGTGTGCGGGCCAAAAGGTTGGCCCGGCTGTGCGCCCGGACAGGCCAAGGTTCCGACAAGGAAGCGAGTCCCCCTGGCCGCGCACCAGCCGAAGGCCGCCACTTGTTGTTGGCGAGTACAGCAATGTCTTGAGCACGGGCTGTGTCGCCGAGCTGCTGCCGCCGCTGCCTAGCCCGCTGCCACTGCCAAATCCGGACCCACTCCCCAATCCGCTGCCGCTGCCTAAACCGCTGCCGCTGCCGAACTGCGAGAGCGAGCGACCCTCGGCGACGGCGAGCAGCACGCCCAGCGCTAGGAGGCGTAGCATCGCGGCTTGCTCAGCCACGGGCAGGTGTGCCGCGATCAAAATTGTCGTGCAGCTGCACCTAGGTCTTCGGCACTTCTTCCTTCAAATGGGAACGGATACGCAGGCGAAGTCGAGCGCGGACTGTTGACAAGCGGGACCGCGTGTCGGCGCTCTTGCGCTCGCTCCTCCGCCATCCGCGTTCCGCGAACTGCCTGCTCGGACAGCCAGCCCGGCATCGAACGCGGCAGCGTATAGCTGACGTGAGAGCTCCAGGAGACTGCTGGGCCACACACTGGGACGGAGGCAGGCCGGACGGGTTCCCATGGCATCTGCAAGAAAAAAGCCTTCCGGGAGCAAGGAGGCGGCGCTTGTCCAGGCCGTGAATCGCGGCTACATGCTCAAATGGCTCAAACGACACGCCATGCGGGTGCCCGCCGGCCCGCTGACGCCCCAACAGGAGCGCGACATCGCCGAGTGCTTCCAGCTTTTGGACGAGGACGGCTCTGGCGCGCTGGACGTCTCCGAGCTCGTTTCCGCCTTCAAGCTGCTGGGCTTCAAGGTCGCCAGCCGCCCCTTCCTCGCCCTCTTCTCATCAGCTCCTCAAGCTGAGGAGCCTGAAGCTCACTGGACGTCTGGACCGGCTGCAGGCGGACCCCGCCTCCGTGCGCGCCATGATGTGCCAGTACCAAGGCGAGGCGAGGGAGTCGCTGCAGCAGCACGAGTTCCGAGCGCTCATGGCGCACCGCCTGGCCAACGGCAGCGCGGGCGAGGGCGAGGAGGCGGAGGGTGCGGACGCCGGCAGCTACGGCATGCCCTTTGTCGAGGTGCCTAGTCCCCTCCCTGCATGCGTGTTCATGCCAGCCTGATGAGCGCTTGCTGCCCCAGTTGGCGAGACAGCCGCTCAGTGCAGCAGCCCACCACACTGCCAAGCCAAGCAAGCAGCCCTCCCCCAGAGCAAGGGGATCGCGTCACGTGCAGCAAGTGGTGCCCTGCAGATCGCACGCGCCACGCGGCGCAAGCAGAACCTGGCAATGGTGATGGCGGGCGGCGCGCAGCGGCAGGCCTTCATCGACCGCGAGGCGGCCGCGCAGCAGGGGCAGCAGACGGCCAGGTGCCGCTCGCCTGCTGCTGCCATGGCAGTGCCCAGCCTGGGGGGCTGGCCTGTGAGCTGCGCAGCTGGCTACCTGCAGGTCCAACAAGAGCCAGCGCACGTTCCGCGGCGGGCAGACCGAACGGCGGCGGGCGGCGGGCAGGACAGCGGCCGGCCTTGATGCCACCAGGCAGGCCACTTCACATGACAGCTTTCCTGCATGTGATGCACAAGTCAGCTGGCACGAGAGTGGTTGCCCTGCTGCTGCAGCCGGCACGGCGACACACAGGAGGATGCTGAGGATCGGGAGGCCGAGGCAGAGGCGACCGCCGAGGACCTCGTGGCTGCCTGCATGGAGCGGCCATGGGTGGAGCAACAGGGGAAGGCGACCGGCTGGCGCAATGCCCGCCGAGGCTGAAACTGCTGCTGTGACGACAGTGCCCTGACACGCGCACGGACTCCCAATCATGCATTCGGTTGCTCTTTTTTTGCACTGGGTGGTGAAGCTGCTACTCGGAGCCGCCGCCCCTTTTGGGGTTGCCGCCGCGCGGGACCAGGTTGGGAGTTCGGCTGAAGAAGGCTCACCTCGGCATTCAACCGGCAGAGACCGTCGCGCCGCGTACTCACCCGCGGCCTGCACGTCCGGGGCGTCCGGGAAATCCCCGCGGCAGGCGAGGAGGGGCGCAGCAGGCGCGCGGCCAAGAAGCCCGCTTGGGGCGCGCACTGGCCGACGCGGCCGCAACGCAAGGGCGGGCAGCCATGGCCAGCACAGCGCACGGGCGGCGCCTGGCCCGGGAGATCGAGCTGGCGGAGAAAAAGGTGCACGACGGCGTGAAGGAGTTCAACGAGCTCTGGGCCAAGGTCGAGGAAGCGCAGGTCGGGCGCCCGCTGCCCTGGCCAGCCTCGACCCGCCCCTGCCGGCCGGCCAGTCGGCAGCAGTCGCGCGATCGCGCTCCCGGCGTGGCCTTGGGCGCCGCCGCCGCTGGGACGCGCCCAAAACGCCCGCGCCTGAGCCGGCTGCTGTCGCCGCCGCGCAGGACGCCAAGGAGCGCGACAAGCTGATGGCCGACATGAAGCGCGAGCTCAAGCGCCTGCAGGTGGCTTCAGCAGCTCCATTGTGCTGCTCATTACAACATAGCGACCTGCTTGCGCACTGACAGCATGTGGTGGCCTGTGCCTACGCAGCGGCTGAGGGAACAGTTCCGCGCATGGGCAGAGGACCCGTCCATCCGCGACTGCGCCATCCTGTTTGACATGCGACGTCTGGTGGAGACGCAGATGGTCCAAGCCCTGCCTTTGCTCTCACTTCAGAGGAGAAATGTGGCATGCAGTGTTCTTGTGTTCTCCTCCCAGCAGCTCTGACAAGCCTAGCCCACGCGAGTGGTGGGGAGCCTGCATTCACCCTGTTCATGCCATTATCTCCTCAGCAGCCTACCAGCAAGCCTCCCGACTGACGCCTCTGACGGCTCCCAATGGACCGCCAAATGAAGGAGCGGTTCAAGGACCTCGAAAAAGAGGCAAAGATCAAGCCGTTTGCCAAGGCGGGCTTGCAGCAGCGGGAAAAGGTGGACCCGGCGGTCGAGGCCAAGCTGGGCTGCGAGGCGTGGCTGGGCGCCTGCATCGCACGCCTCGCGGAGCAGGTCGAGCAGTTCGAGGTGACCATCTTGCCTGGACCTCCTGGGCGCCGCCAAGCAGCATACTCAGGCTGGCTGGGGCATTGCAGGCACACATGCCTCGTTGTCTGCACGGACACGCGCCAGGGCCATGCATGCCGCGAGTCAGTGGTCCAAGCGAGGAGTGAGCCCTCCACCGCTCGCCTGCTGCAGGCGGACGCGGAGGCGCTCATGGGCGGCAGCAGCGACAGGCGGCCGCCCGAGCGCGTCCAGGAGCTGCAGGCAGGGCCAGCCCGCCTCCTGTGCCGTGCTGTGCGTCATTGCATGCGCTCCGTCCTGAGATGGGCCCAGAGCTGACACTGGGCGGACTCACATGCATGCAGGGATTCATCGCCAAGCACCAGGAGCAGTCGGCCAAGCTGGAGCAGGTGCTGCGGCTGGTCGAAAACGAGCAGGTGTGGCCTCTTCCCTCGCATCTTTGCTGCAGCGGGGCCATACAGGCGCTGGACAGCCGCAGCTGTTCCCGCCGCTGCCTCCCCGCTCCCGCCGCCCCGTGACCCCATGTTACTGGCGCCAGCAGCAACTCTCTCGCTGGCAAGGCAAGCAGCCCTGGCAAAAGACGGCAACTCCGCCCCCCATCATGCCCCGCACGTCCGCAGGTCGGCCCTGCGGAGGTGAGCGAGGCGCTCAAGGACAGCCTGGAGCACTACCTCGAGTGCGGCACGCAGCCTGATTTCGTGGAGGACGAGCTCATGTTCGCCGGCTTCCCGCTCGGCGAGGGGCTGCAGGACGTTGGCCGCATCCGCACCCACGACGGCCGCGCGACCGCGGCCGCCGCCGCCGCAGCCGCCGCAGCGGAGGAGGCGTCTGTGAGCCGCCATGCCCTGCCGGCTGGGCAGCTGGGGGCGCAACCGAGCAGTGCTCAGCTGGCACAGAAACAGGCAGCATGGTGTCCGCCTGGGTGCGTCTGGCAGTAAGCAGCGGCAGGGAGAGGGAGGCGTTGTGCGAGGGCCGCGAGTGCCCGGCCTAACCACACAGCGTCTCCATGGGCCCCTCCTGCTTTTGTGAGGGCTGCATCAATGGCCTGATGCCGCAGCAGCAGATCCCCCCCCTTTGGAAACCAACGCTAGCTGGTCGGCGGCGCTCGCAGGAGCTGGCCGAGGGTGGCAAAAAGGGGCGGGCCGCACGGTCCAGCACCGCGAAGCGGTCAGGCAAAGGCGAGCGGGCCTCCCCCATCCGAAGCAGCAGCCACCGCACCCAGGCACTGCTCTGAAGAAGGGAGCACCATCCCTGAGCCTGCTGCGATGCGCGCAGAGACCGGCAAGGCCGCCCAGCGCAAGGCCCGGAAGCAGGGCGCCCCCTCCCCTACAGCCGCTCCTCCTCCCGAGGCACCCGAGCCGCCCAAGCAGCTGCCGCAGCCGCAGCCGGCCTCGCCTGCGGCCCGGCAGGCTGTTACCGCCAGCGAGCTGCCCGGGCCCGCGCCTCAGACGCCGCCTGGCGGCGCTCGGAGCCAGCCGACGGAGGAGCTGCTGCTGTCGCAGGCGCGCGCCTGCCGGCGAGAGCAGCGATGCTCTTTGGGGGCAGCGATGCCGTTTGCACTCGCCATGTTATGCGGATGAGTCACACGCATTGAACCCCCCTCTGCCTTGCGTGTCAGCCTGCTGGGCACCTGATCCCGGCTGTCCGCTGGTGTCTTCTGTCCCGTTCCTACCCCCCTGGGCGCTCCCCGTCAGGGCCCGCTTGGCAGACCCTGAGGCCGCCACCCCGCTGCCTTAGGCACCGCAAGGCGTGGCTGTCTCGATGGCGAGCCAGGGGCAGCAGCCAGAGGGAGCCGCCGAGCCGCCTGCGCAGCCGCCGCCCCCCACGAAAGGCGCGGCGCCCTCCCCTCCCTGAGCGCCCTGGCTTTCCACATGCAGCAAGCACACCAACGTGCAGCATGGCTGCGCGCCGCTTGAAAGCAGTGGCTTCGGTCAGCTGGTGCCCCGCGCGCCTGCCGCGCGAGAGGCTGCAACACTCGCTGAGCCCCCTTCTCCGCGTCCTGACGCAGAGCCGCCGGCCGCCAGCGAGCCGCCCAAGGCTGCCGCCGCCTGGCCCTCGCCCAAAGCCACGCTGCAGGCGCTGGCGCTGCCGCCCTCCCCGCAGGCGCCGCCTCCGCTTGCAGTCATGCCGGAGGTGCGCTGCAGCCTGCTGGCCTCTACTGGCTGTCGCTTGGCCCTAAGTCCTGATCTGCTGCCGCACCTGCGAGTCCTAGTCACGCCCCTGGCAGCAGCCACCGCGCAAGGCAAAGCTCACAACGTGAACAGAGCGAGACAGCCCCGGCAGGCGGCAGCCCAGAGGCATGCGACCGGGAAGAGGCGGCCTGAGGCAGCGACAGCCCACTGGCACGCAGGCCCCCCTGGAGGAGCAGCTGCCGCCGATTGCAACACCGAGCCCGGTCGCCTTTTCTGTTCCCGAGGCCAGCCCTGCCAGCCCGCTCGCACCCGCCTACGAGGGTCCGCCCTCGCTCTTGCCTGTAGCCCCCTCTGCGCTGCTGTCGGCATCATGCGCCTGCGCCTGCGCCTGCGCCTGCATTGCAAGAAAAGCATGTTGTAGGCTCTCCATACCCAAGAGCCCAAGCTGAGGAGCCGTAGCGCAGCATGTGCACACTCCACCCTCGCTGGCCAGCCAGCTGACAGCACTTGCTTGGAAACCCGCAGAGCCGCCGGCAGAGCAGGAGCCGGCTGCTCTGGAGGAGGCTGCGATTGCCGCTGCTGCGCCGCCGGAACCGCTGCCGCCGCCACCGCCGCTACCGATCTCCCGCCTGCTGCCTGCCGGAGACGACTCGTCGGCGCCGCCGACGCCCGAGGCCCGCCAGCAGCAGCTGCTGCTCGGCCGCAAGTCCTTTGCTCAGGCGGCGTGCGCCGCTCACCGAGCCCCGACTGCCCACTCCAGAGGCAGGCCGGCAGAAGCTGGGCGGAGGCTGCTGTCTCTCGAGCTGCCTGCAGCGACCAGGGCGCAGCAGGCAGGGGTGCTGCGGCTGTCTGGCGGGATAGCGGCCCCAGCTCGGGGGTGACGGGAGGCTGCCAAGGGTGAGCACAGTAAGCCATGCAGGTCGCCGCTGGCTGCGGCTGGGCCAGAGGCCGAGCTGCCGGGGCCGGGCCCAACCCCTCAGTACGAGTCATCCGCAGCAGCGGAGCCGCTGCCGGCCGAGGAGCCGGTGTCTGCCGCGGCGCCGGGGGAGCCCACTGCCGTGGCGCTGGCGCACGATCCACAGGTTTCTTCGCAACAGCCAGGCCCAGCTGCTTGAATGCCGTCGTCGGCAGGCAGCTCGCCTGCCCCAGCCAAGCGCAGCCGCCGCTGCCTGTCTGCGCCTGCAGCAACACGCAAGCACTCACTTCATTCCCGGCTCGCCGGCTGCATGCGGTTCCGGCATCAAGCCTGCCCCGCCGCCGCCGCAGGAGCCGCACGGCAGCCTGCTGGTGCTGGCCAAGCTGCAGCAGGCGCTGGACAGCGAGGCGGCCGCCCGCGCCGGCAGCGACCAGGCCGGCCCCTGGCAGCACCCGTGGCCGGCGGTGCGGCAGGCGAGCGCCGAGGGGCTGCGAGTCGCCTCGCTGCTGCTGCGCCACCTGGCCGCGCAGCCGGCGCCGGCGGGCGTGGACGCGCAGGCGTGGGTCGGCGACGTCGTGCGGCTCGTGCTGGGCCAGCTGCAGGCGGGGCGCTCTCCCCTTGTTCGTGCACTGCTTGCCGGCAGAGGTGGGACAGCAGAATGGCTGCTGCAGTCCCGGCATGGGACGGCGCCCGCATGCCTTGCTGGCGCCTCCCTCCGCCTGCGCCCACCGGCGCTGCTGTCCGCAGGCGCCGCCCGAGGCTCGCCAGCCGCAACCGCAGCATGAGCCGGCCCCGCCCCCGCCGCCGCCGCCGCCGCCTCCGCCGTCCCTGCCCCCGCCGACAGAGTTTGGCAGCCAGGGCTGGGGCGCGCCCCCCGAGGAGGCCTTCCAGCAGGCGAGCGGCGGCGGCCTGCCGTCCCTGGAGGCGCGCCTGCAGGCCTCTGGCAGCCCCCACCAGCGGTGAGCTCCGCGCGGCAGCCACCAGGGCTGGCCTCGGACCCAGCAAGGTTCCCCCGTGGCGAGCAGGGGCACATGCAACCAGCGGCGCAGCATCCGGGCTCCTCTTGCTGCGCTGCCCTGCCGGGCCCATAACCAGGCGCGGATGCGCATCTGCAGCGCATGCAGCTGCACAGCAGTGAGCAGGGGCAGCGGGGCGGCGCGTGGCTGCAGGCCCGGAGGCGGCGGGCTGCCGCTGGCGGGCGCGCGGGAGGCGCGGCGGCCGCGCCTGGACCTGAGCCAGGGCGGGCGCAGCGGCAGCGGCACGACCAAGGGCAAGCGCGGCCGCTCCAGCAAGGTCCCTTCCCCAGCTACGCCTTCAGATCACATGCCGCCGAGCAGAGGCGGCGCAGACGCACGCCCCAGACTGTGCCAGCACAGCAGACCCAGCGGTGCCCATGCGGCTGTCACGCAAGATAGGCCTGCTCAGCAGGCCCCGGTCAGCCCACTGGAAGCAGCACTCCAGCCCCTTCTCAGGGCAGCCTGCATGTGTGCCATGCAGGCGGCGGCCGCGCAGGCGGCGGAGCAGGCGGGCCTGGCGCTGGCCTGGGTGCATTCGGCGGGCGGGCTGAGCCAGACGGCCGTGCACCGCGTGCGCACGCCGCCCGGCTTTGCGCCGCTGGCGGGCGAGCCGCGCTTCGGCCCGCTGCCGCCGCCGCCACGCGCAGGCCGGGCCCCTTTCCCACCCGCCAGCACGCACCCGTGGCCCTGCAGCCGGGCAGGGGAGAGGCAAGTCTGTGCACGCGAGTGCAAGCCAAGCCGCAGGCCGGCCGCGCCTCGTGAGCCTTGGGAGTTGCGGTTTGCCTTGCGACGCCACGGGGGTGGCCCTGCTGCAGTTCAAAACATGCAGGCCAAGATGAGGCCCTGAAGGCAGCGTTGGGCTGACAGTGCCCGCGCCCGGCTGCAGTGTCGGCCGGCGGCGGCACCGAAGGCCAGCCGTTCCTTGATACGGCGCACCAGAAGCCCTACTTTGCCAGCGACATCCGGCACCCGCAGGAGCGCAACCTCTTTGCGGCCTCGCTGCACAACATGTGCGCCCCACCGCCCTCTGCAGGGCATGCCCCGAGCGAGCGGTCTGGGAGCGGCCTGCTTCTGCGCGTCTGCCGCAAGCGGCTTGCACCTTGGCTGTGCGGAAAAACGGGAGTCTCAAAATCGCTAGCATGTGTTCTAGCAGAAAAACGACGAACGAATCCCAAATCACGCCCAAATCACGCGGACGCCATGCCGCTCGCGTTGTTCTGCAAAGTGTCAGGGAGCTGCCCTGGCAGCAGCGCTAGCGTGGTCTCATAGCCATGGAGGCCTCCTGAGCCATCTCACAGGCAACATGCCATGCCCGACCTCGGCAGGCCGCAGCCGGAGGACCGCGGCTACGGCGCGACCTGGCAGCCGGTGAGCGTGTTCCGGCGCCAGCGCTCGCACGTGCACCCGGCCGTGATGCGCGCCGTCGAGTGGCCGCTGCCGGACATGTGGGACCCGCAGGCGCGGCCCACCTCGCACGGGTGGCTGTGCTGCCCTGGAGCGTAAACAGGAGCGCGAGGCACAGCAGCCAGGGGCGTGCATGCCGTCAGGGACAGCTGAGGCGGCTCCGCCGGTGGCGCCGCTTGTTTGTGCTATCAGTGAGATTCCGGCAGAGGCTGCTGCTCGGCCCCTGCACCCGGCACGCCTGCCCTGCTGCCTGCAAGCGGAGAAGATTGAGCCGCCACCACCAGCCGCTGCTGTCGCCGCAGTCCGCCGCAGGCACGGCTGCTGAGCCACGCTGCCAGCCGAAGCCAGGCGCAGCGTTCATGGCTTCCGCTTCTGCATCCGCAGGTCATTCCCAAGCTGGAGGCGCCCGCCTTTTTCGAGGAGCTGCCGGCGGGCGCCTGGCTGGAGGTCGCCCTCTTCGCGTTCACCTTCCAGCCGGTGAGTGAGCAGCCCCTTTGCGGCCGTGGCTTCCCCTTGCAAGGCCAGGCTGGGCACATCCTTCACTGCTGCGCGGCCCAGCTGCAAGGGCAAGGCCCCATCTCAGTGCCGCTGCGCCGGCAAGCAGCCCTTGCTGCGGCAGCACAGCAGGGCATCGCATGGGCTGGCACACTGATGGCGGGCGGTCTGCCTGTGAACGCAGGGCACCGTGCAGCAGATGCGGGCGGCGGAGCTGCTGCGCAGCCGGGGCTGGATTTTCAACACGCACCACCGCAAGTGGTTCTGCCGGCCGGAGGCGGACGGCGAGCGCGGCCCGGCGCGGGTGCGAGCCTCCCCGGGCAGCTCTGGCGTCCGTGTGCATGGCTCCACACATGGATGCAGCTTCTCAGCTCTGCTGAGCTGCGATCGATGCCAGCAGCTCGCCGCATGCTGCATGCTGGGTGTGCCGGCGCCGGGCCTGCGGCCGTGGAGAGGCTGAGCGCTGCTGTCGGCCGGCAGGAGGTGACGGACGAGTGCAAGCGCGGCCGCTGGGTCGTGTGGGAGACGGGGCTGGAGGAGGAGGGCGGCGCCGGCTGGGGGGCGCGAGTCACGGAGGACGACTTCACCTTCATGCACGCGCACCAGGACTAGCATGATGCGTCCTCGGTTCAGGAGAGGCGTGCCTGCCGCAGGCCTTTTTGGGTAGGCTTGACTGACAGCAGAGGAGATGCCGAGTGCGGCGCCGCGTTCAGCAGCCTGTTTTTGGCGGAGGTACCCAGAGTTTTGTGGGCAAATTCACCAGCTGCCCGCGTCCGGAGAGACGAGATTGAGCCGCCTAGTTGGAATGCCTAGCGTGTTGGAACGACTAGTTAGAGTGGCCAGCTTGCTGCTGCGAGTTGCTCCCATAGCGCGTGCAAGTCGAGCCGTCGACACCAAAGGCCCTGGTGGACCGCACGGCTCGACGGCGGCCGCTGCTGGCGCGCCCCCCTCAGTCGCCGATCAGCAGGCCAGCGGCCGGGCACGAACATCCAGCAAAGGCTGAACATGAACACGTGAATCGCGCGCGCAGACCGCGGCGAGCGGCGAGGGCGATGTCCCGCTCCGACATGCTCCCTTTCCTCTGCACAGTGCTGCTGCTACTTCTCGCCCCGGCAGCGCTGAGCGAGAATGGAGATCTCGATCTGCAGTGCTCTGATTTGGGCCCGCGATACGCCTGTGGTGCGCTTCCCGGCGCATGTGATGCGCATGCGCGCATGCCGATCGGATGTGGCGTGCTGACTGGGCTCTGTGGGGGGTCCACCTGCCTTCGGACATCTAAACTCAACCTCTCAGCTGGACAGTCAGTCATGCTGGATGCAGAATGGGGTGCTGTGCAGGCACCGCCGACACTACTCAGGCGGCTTGTGAGGAAAGCATTTGCTGCTGGAGCCCGCCAAGCTCTGGCAGCGCGCAGCCAAGCTGCTTCGCCCAGAATGCTGGCGACAGCTCATATGAGCTGCTCAACGTGACACACACAGGCACAGCGCTCTTGTTCCCTTGTCACAGCCCAAGCTCCGCAGACCGTGGCTATGAAACGCAGCTGAATGCCCAGCACTGCTGTAGGCAGCGGGTTGCTGGCGAGTCTGCGCAGCGTGCAGCAGACGCAGCCAGAGCTGGGCCCGGACATCCGGCAGCTGGACCTGAGTGTGGAGGCAAAGGGGCCGGGTATCCTGCGAGTGAAGCTGACGGACGCCGAGCGGCGGCGCTGGGAGGTGCCTGCCAGCATCTTTGCGCCCGCAGCTCCTGTGGCGCCGATCTGGAGTGAGCGCGCCCACTCCGCCCCGCCCCGCCCCGCTTCCAGGTGGCAAACGAGTGAGCCTGAGGAGCGTTGCACCCGCATCAGGTGAAGGGCCGGGTGCGCGCAACGCCAGTCTTAACTTCAAGCACACGGCCAACCCCTTCAGCTTTGCTATAGCCAGAGAAGCCTACGGTAGGGAGGATACCGTGTTCAACAGTTCGGGCTATCGACTCGTTTACAAGGCCCGGCTTCCGCACCCGCTGGCTGGCTGTCTATTTTCGCTTGGCGATAGCCTCTGAGGACCGCACACTGGCTGCATGGCGCAGGACCAGTATTTGGAGCTCAGCAGCAGTGTTCCAGCCAGCAGCCGCCTGTTTGGCCTGGGCGAGCGGACCGCCACAGCCGGGCTGGCCCTGCCGAGGGACGGCAAGCCACTGGTGCTGTGGAACGCAGACACGCCGGCCGCCTTTGCAGACCAAAACCTCTACGGCTCTCACCCCTTCCTGCTGGAGCTCAAGCCGGGCACGCTCTCCTCCTCCAGCTGCTCCAGACAGGGTGCTTAAAGCAGCTGAGTCATGCAGAGGAGCTTGCTGAGACGCAGGCAGGCAGGCTGACTGTGTCACTGCCGCACGGTGGCTTCTGAAAGTGGGCAGCTGAAACCGCGCTGACTCTGCCTGAGCCGCCGTGCAGATGGCCAGGTATCGGGTCTGCTGCTGCTGAGCTCCAACGCGATGGAGGCAGTCCTCACCGAAACAACGATCACCTTTCGGGTCATTGGCGGCATCCTCGACCTGCATTTCTTTGCTGGGCCGGGCCCGGCTGACTTCATGGAGCAGTACACGCGGATCGTCGGGCGGCCGCGCCTGCCGCCGCTCTGGAGCCTGGGCTTCCATCAGTGCAAGTGCGCCGCCTTGCGCTGCCTCGGCCTCTGACTTGCCAAAAGGCGTTCATCAGTCCAGGAGAAATGAAAAATGGAAAAAGAAAGTGATGACAGCACGTCAGTGAGCTTGCGGCTTGTGCATGTCTCAAGCAGGGAGCGCCCTCTGGTGTGGGCGGGTATGAGCAATGGGTTTAGGCAAAAACCCTCGAGCAAACTCCTAACCAAAGCCCTTAAACCCAAACACTGCAGGTACGGCTACAGAGACCTGGCAGAGCTGCGGGCGGTGGTTGCCAACTACAGCGCGGCAGCCATCCCTCTGGACGCGATGTGGGCGGACATCGATTACATGCAGGACTTTAAAGACTTTTCGGTGAACTCGAGCGCGTTCCCGCTGGCGGGCATGCAGGCGCGCCTCCTGCTGCTGCATGACAAGCAGCTGGAGGGCTGTTTTGCTCATTTGTGAAGTTGAAAACAGCTTTTGGACGGTCAGTTTGGTGAGGGGAACAGATTCCAGCCCGCTCGCATGCAGGGGCCGGGCAGTGCGTGGGAGCGTGCCGCTCAGCCGCATGCCCTCCCCTGCAGCGCAGGCGTTCGTAGAGGAGCTGCACGCCAAGCAGATGCAGCTGGTGCTCATCAGCGACCCCGGCATCAAGGCCGAGCGCGGCTATTCCCCTTACGACAGGGGCCTCGAGGCGGACGTCTTCATCAAGGACGCCGAGGGCCGGCCGTACCTTGGCCAGGCGCGGCACCGCCCTGCCCCAGCCTGGCTCAGGGCGCTCCTCTGCCGGCGGCTCAGCGCCCCTTGGCGCCTGCAGGTCTGGCCGGGCGCCGTGCACTACCCCGACTTTCTGCACCCGGCGGCGGGCGGCTACTGGCGGCGCAGCCTGGCCGACTTCCACGCGCGGCTCCCCTTTGACGGCGCCTGGATCGACATGAACGAGGTTCGGCCTCCTCTCGGAGCTGTGCTGCGTGCTTGCTGGCGCGCAGAGGCTCCGTCGCCCCCTCCAGTGAAGGAGACCTGCTCCAGATGCGTGGGAGCCGCCTCACTGTTTGCTGCTCGCAGGCCTCCAACTTTTGCACCGGCGAAGTCTGCGACCTCCCACCCTCCGGAGTCCCCTCGAGTGCGTCCCAGCCGCAGCCGCACTGCCTGCGCGAGCCGCCTCACACATCGCTTTTGCCGAGTCCGCAAGCGCGCATTCCCGCGTAGCAGACCCTCCAGAAGAGCGGCGGCGGCGGCGCGTCGGCGACGCCCGCACCGACTGCTTCCTGCGCTGCCGCACGGTTGCGGCCGGCGCCAACGCCAGCCTGCTGGCGCCGCCGTACACGGTCGACAGCGGCAACCGGCGGCTGCCGCTGCCGCACCGCACGCTGCCCGGCACCGCCTACCACCACGGCGGCGGCCGGGAGTTCGATGCGCACAACCTGTACAGCATCGCGGAGAGCCGCGCGACCGCGGAGGCGATGGAGGCGATCCGCGGCCGCCGCAGCTTCGCGCTCTCGCGGTCCGCCTCTCCACCAAGAGCTCCCTCCTCCCGGGCCGGCGCGCTGCCCCCGGCCTGTAGTGCGCCCTGCTTCTGGATCGCTGCTGCGCGGGCGCTGCAGCAGCCTGGGCTTGTTGAGCTGGTGTGGTGTGCTCTTGCGGCCGCTGAGCCAGCGCTGCCGGCGCCCGCCCTGCAGCTCGACCTTCCCCGGCAGCGGCGCCTTTGCGGCTCACTGGACCGGCGACAACGCGTCCACCTGGCCGGACCTGCTGTGGTCGGTTGCGAGCGTGCTGGCCTCAGGGCTGAGCGGCATCCCCATGGTCGGTGCGGCTGCCCCCTTCCCCCATGCCAGGCGCCCCAGACCCCCCNNATGCCAGGCGCCTCAGAAACCTCCCTATTAAAATCAAGCAGTCGAGTGGCTGCTGTTGATATGGACAGCTGAGGCAAGCTGTGCTGGAAGGGGTCCTTCCTGCACTGCCTGGACAGGCTTTCAGGGTGATGAGCAGATGCCAACTTGTAGCTTCTCTCTGCAGGCGCAGACATTTGCGGCTTCATGCAAAACACGACGGAGGAGCTGTGCGCCCGCTGGATTTCGGCCGGCGCCTTTTATCCCTTTGCCAGGGACCACTCTGACCTGCACAACTCCCACCAGGTGACCAATCAATCCAGGGGCGCTCGCAGCTCCTGCCACCCACGTGCACAGCAGCCTCTCGTGAAGCGGACCGACTCGACCCATCCCCTGCCGCCGCGACAGGCCCCAGGGACCTCCACTCGAGAGCCTGAGCCTCCTGCGGAGTCGCGACTTCAAGCACTCTGCAATCGGCCACCACTCACCGATCGCTTCTTGTGCAGGAGCTGTATCGCTGGCCGGCGGTTGCCGCCGCCGGCCGCGCTGCCCTGCGGCTGCGCTATCGCCTGCTGCCCTATCTGGCCACCGCCTTTGCGCAGGCGGCCGCTGACGGCAGCCCGGTCGCGCGGCCGCTGTGGTACGAGTTCTCAAACGATCCAAAGGCGGCCCGCGTCGACCGCCAGTGGCTGCTGGGCAGTGCCGTCCTGGTCAGCCCCGTGCTGGAGCAGGTGCAGCCCGCCTGCCCTTCCAATCTGAAAGACAGCCTGCTGCAGTCTGCTACTGTGTGCTGCAGCTGCGTTTCTAGGTGAAAAGCCCCCTTCTGGGGCGGCTGTGGAGCTGAATGCCTGGGCGGCTGCCTGCAGGGCGCCGACAGCGTGGAGGCCTACTTCCCCGCCGGCCGCTGGTATGACGTGCTCAGCCACGAGGCGGTGGAGGGCGGCCGGGCGCTGCGGCTGCCGGCGCCGCTGGGGGCTGTGCCTGTGCACGTGCGGGCGGGGGCCATTGTGCCCATGCAGGAGCCCGGGCTGACCACAGCCGCCGTGACTGCCAGCGGCTTCACGCTGCTGGTGGCGCTGCCGCCGCCGCCGCGGGTGCAGCCCCTCTCCCCGCCCGCCTGGCGCTTGGGGGCTCAGGGGGCGGAGCGCCGAGCGGGGCGGCGGGCGTAGGGGGCCGGCGCGGCGGAGGCGGCCGGGCGGCTGTTTTACGAGCGCGGGGACGCGGAGCGTGTGGCGGACTCGTCGCTGGTGCTGGCCGTGCGCGTGGCGTGCGAGGCGGGCGGCTGCCAGCTGCAGACGCGCATGCTGCAGCGGCCGGCCTCAGGCACCGCGGGCCTCAGCTCTCATCCTCCTGCATCTCCCCCCGGCTGCTGTCTGACACTGTGGTGCTGCTTTGCAGATCAGGAAGCTTGCAGCTTGGTGCGGCTGCCGCCCATCCAGCGGCTCGTGCTGCTGGGCTGGCAGGCGGGCAGGGATGGTGGTATGACCGCGGCGGTGGGACGGGGACCGCATCGCGCGCGGCTGGAGGCGGTGCGGCAGCCCAGCGGTGCCTGGGTGCTGGAGGGCCTGGCCCTGGAGTGGAACTGCGGCGACCAGCGGCTGGCTTGGAGCGCGCCCGCTGGCGTCGACGCCAGCTGAAGAGTGGCGTCTAGGCTTGCAAGCAGAGCTCGTTCGGCGGCAAATCATCTGCCAGTGCGGTGCCCTGAAGTTGAAGCGGCAGCAGGAGCAATTGCTGCAGGCCCGTGCTGCCTGGAAGCCAGGCCTTGCGATTCGAGAGGGGGACGGCAAAAAAACCCGTCAGAGCACGTATCGCTTCAAGAAGAGGAAGCTCCACAGCCACACCAACGCTTGGGCTTACAAGTAGCAGCGAGGAGGCCTGGGCTACGACCTCCAGCGAGCTGCCCGCCACCCCCAGCTCGGAGCTTGGCTGCTGGCCCCCTTGGCACGGAGCTCTCTTAATGCGAGCAGCTCACCTGCAGCTCCACACCACGCACAGGTTGGGGCCGCGTCGCCCTCCAACGGAGTAAACATCGTCCCCAGCGCTTGCAGTGATATTAATGTTTTAAGCCGCAAGATTGAGTGCAGGCAGCAGAGCTTCCGGCAGGAGGCGGGCTGTACACTGTAACTGACAGTGCAGTGTGCACCTTGACATTAAATCAGCCGCAAATGCAAGCAGGCGGACGCTGGGAGCCTGTCCAGTTGCCAGGCATCCCGTTCGTGCTAGGGGCAGATCGCCTGCAGGCGCGCCGCATTTTGCCGCCCGATATCATCCTTATTCATTTGACTCCCTCTCAATCCCAACTGCCAATGGCCGCTGCGGGCGGCTGCTGCTGCTTTTGGTGCGCAAAGCCCTCGTGGCTCTGAGCCACAAAAGCCAGTCAGCCGGCCATAGCCGTACCCGCCGCGCCGCGCCCGCATTTTGGCGCCCGGCAGAGAGCAACCTGCTCTGGGTGCTTCTAGGAACTCTGGGGGCGGAAAGACCACCGCGCGCCCCGGCAGGAAGAAATCCCGTCCTGGGACTAGAAGGGTGGCCGGCGCGGACCACAGGCACCCAGGCGCCCGCAGCTCGCAGGTGTGGACTTCTTGGCAGTAAATGTAGACAATTTTGCTGTCGCCTCTGCCAATCCGGCGGAATGCTGCCGCACGGATGCGGCGATGCCTCCTGGATAGCCCACTGTCCCACGTGTCCGGCGGCGGTCAAGCTGCGCGCATTGTGGAAATGGATCCGCGATCGTTCCCTCTTGCACGGTGCCCATGACTGCTTTTGGACGCACGGGAAGAGCGGGGATGGCGACTCCCCGAGGAGGCACAAGTCCGAAGAGAGTACTCCGCTGACCAGGCGAGGCGAGAGGCGATGGAGCGCGCCGAGCCCCGCGCGGGGCAGACGATGTGGTGGGATGAGCAGGACAAGGCGTTCGGCATGCACCAGGCTCCTGCGGCTGCTTTCGCCGGGCGAGGCTCCGGCCTGCCGTTGCCCTGCTGTGGCAGCACTGACCTACCGAGGCCAGCGGAATACCAAGGCGGGCAGCACCTGCCGCCTGCAGGCCGGCAGTGACGACGGGCGCCACCAATGCTTGGGCCCGACAGAAGCGGGCGGCCGGGCTGGTGGCTGCGCCGCGAGCCATACAGACCGCGGTCTCCGCGCTGCCCATAATCACGCTGTCAGGCACCCACGCCAAGGCCGCACAGGCACCCTTCCTGCGACCAGCCCCTCCCCGCTCCTTGACCGGAAAAGGCCGCTGGGGCGCTCCCTTCTGAGCAGTCGCGTGCCGCCGCCCCGCAGGCCGCGCTGCCGTGCCAGCTGACAGCGCCCGCCGGTCCCAAGCCGCGCGCCGAGCCGGACCCGGCCGAGTCCCTCGTGGCACGCCGCCTCCCGACCTCCAGTCTGGCATGCGGGCGGGCATGAGTCCGGTGAGGGGCGGCGCCTGAGCATGGGTGTGCGGGTGCAGCTGCAGGCGGGGCGCAGCGACAGCAGCGGCTCCGACGCGTGCGTGCAGGAGCCGAGCCCCGCGCTCTCCCTGGCGCCCGCGAACGGCAGCCCGCAGCCGCCGCTGCTGCTGCGCCAGACCGTGACGACGCTGCAGGCGCGCCCTCGTGCAGCTGCCGCCCCCGCGCGCCCTCCTGCAGCCAAGCCGGGCACACTGACTGGATGCCTGCGCGTGCCGCCGCAGGGCCGCCCGCTTGGTGACGCTGAACGCTGCCTGGAGCCGGCGGGCGCCGCGGACGCGGCCGGCTGGCGCTCCGCCTCCGTCACCACAGGCACGCGCCCGCCGCAGCCTCGCTGTCAGACAGCCTGGTCTGGCAGGCAGCTGACAGCCGCGTGCGCGCCGGCAGGCCACGCCTGGCGGCAGCGCCCGGCGGCCGGCGGCGAGAGCGGCGGCAGCGGCCGCCGGGAGGGCCTGCGCTCCGGCTCCAAGCGCCGCCCGGAGCCCGGCGCCTGCAGCAGCGGCGAGGAGGAGCACCGGGCGGCGGGCGGCCTCCGCGAGCCGCCGCCCGCCTGCAGCCCGGGGGCGCTGGACAGCCCAGCGCCCAAGCGGCACCGCCGGCAGGAGAGCGGCGCGGAGTCGGGTGACACCGCCCGCTCCGGCGACGAGGAGCTGCGCGCGCTCGGCGGCAAGGCAGGACCTCCCTCTTCCGCCGCCTCATGGGCGCTGCCTGCCGCTCGCAGCACCCCCGACTCGGTGGTTGAGGCAAGGGCGGCGCGCCTGCTTCCGCTGCCGCAAGCGGGCCGTCTGCTCTGCCCGGCACCCACCGCCTCCCCGTGAGCAGCCGCCGACTTGCCTGAGGCGGCGCCCGCAGGTGGCCAGCCTGGAGGCGGCGCAGGCGCGCCTCGTGGAGCACTGCCAGGCCGCGCAGGGCGCCTGCCGCCGGCTGCAGGCGCAGCTGGGCGAGGCGCGCGCGCGCTGGGCGGCCGCCTGCCACGAGAACGCCGCGCTCGCCGCCGAACTCGAGTTCTTCCGGGCCAACGCCGCGCTGCTCAGCATGGCGCGCCCCTCCCCCCCACCTCTCTGGAGCGCGCAGATGCGCCGCATGCCGTATCGGCGCAATCGCACAGTGTTGCAGCGGCATGAGCGCGCGGCAGCCGGCCGCAGCGGCCTGCATGTTGACGGGCTGCATGTGTGTGTGTGTGTGCAGGACGCAGCAAAGGCGGCGCCCTGGGGCCTGCCGCAGCCGCGCGGCCTCAGCCACAGCCACCGCACGCTGAGCGCGCTCATGCCGACCGAGGCGCAGATCGCGGCGGACCTGGCAGCCGAAGACGCGCTCATGTGCCAGCCGGGCTACCACCTGTATTAGAATCCCCCCCCCCCCCCCCAACCCGACAAGCCCCCGCGCCTCGCAGCAGCTTTGGTTTCCCAGCCGCCTGCGAGGCCTGCCCCCCTTTTCCCATGCATGCTTCGCGCTCGCCCTCCCGGGCCGCGCCCCCGACGCTCCCTCCTGCGAGCCAGGCCGGGCCGGCCGCCGCCATGAGTCCCCCCCCCTCCCCACTCGCCGCTTGCGCTCTCAGACAGTTGTTTGTGTGGATGCATGGATGGATTTTCCGCGCAGTTAGGGGGCCCTCGAGCTGGGATCGAGCCGGCCGCGGCATAGCCCGCAGGGCCAGCTGACCCCCCCCCCCCCAAATAGCACAGTTTTCCATGTTTCAGCAGCTCCGGAAAAAACGTCGCGTGCACATGTCTCGCCGCCGCCGCACCCGGCCGTTGGCGCCGGTCGTTGAGAGGATCGTCTCCTGCCTGAGATTGCCAGGCATTCAGGGGCGCTCTTGGGCTGCCACATTGTCAGCACCCGCCGGGATTCCTAGTCGTCGCCGCCAGCGCTTTGCTCCCGCTCTCTCGCAAATGTTTCCAGACTCGACTCCCCCCTCCTTTGCTCTCCATCCCGAGACTGCAGACGTCCGTGCTCCCGCCTTCCGCACGCATGCCTTGCGCCGCAATCAGGCTCGCATCTCCCCGCACACCTCTCCTTTTCCAAGATTCGCCTGCTGCCAGTCGCGCCCCGGACTGCTGTGCCCCCGCCTGCGGGCGCCGCCCCGCCGCCGCGTCCCACCTGTGGCGACCGGCGGCATGTGCAGCCTGGCTGCACACGAGTTTGGCTGGGCATGGCGTGAGGGGGCTTGACCCCCCTTGTGGTCGCAGCAACGGCCTCCTGGTCAGCCATCGGCTGGATCCCCTGTAAAATCAGCTTTCCTGCCCTCGAAACGCGTACCAAAAGCCCCTCAGGCGGCAGCAACAGGAGGAGCAGCAGCAGCAGTGCGGGACAAAGGCGTGCAAGGCGGCTCAGCAGCTCGAGGCGCTCTGTGCGGCGGCGGCCTGCAGGGAGCGCCTGCCCCTCTCGAGGTACCGCTGCCAGACCGCCTCTGGCGACGCCGGCCGCGCTGCTTCCGCCGGGCGAGCCTCGCTGGCCGGCGGCAGCGCCGCCTCCAGACTCGAGCTGCTCTCCCCGCTGCCGAGCTCTGCACAGCAGCCCCCTGATCAGAGCAGGCGGGCCAGAAAGGCTGCGCTTGCTAGTGCTCGTCTCCTGGCAGGAGCAGCACGCGCCTGTGCGGCCCTCAGCGGCCGGCGCAAACGCGCAGCAGCTGCTGCCGGCCGAGCTGAGCGACAGGCTGCGGCCCGCGTCGCTGCTGCGCGGCGCGGAGACCAGCGGCGGCAGCGCTTGGTCGAGCTGCGGGGCCGGCCAGTCGTCCAGGCTCCACGCGTCCTGGCAATGCACTTTGTATGTGAGGGCCTCGTGCCGCCTGCACAGTCTCTGAGCCTGCTGGAAGCGCGCTCGGCTGCCTCACCAGCAAGCTGGGGGCGGTCGCAAGGCAGGCAGGCGCGCGGGCCGCCAGCCGCGCCGCGGTCAGCAGCTCGGGCGCCGGCGGCAGCCGCGCCGGCAGCCCTGGGCGGCAGCAAGCCCCTGCGTCAGTGCCTCACAGCGCACCGAAGCCAGCCGCGGCGGGCAGGCGCCGGGCTGTGCTCACCCGGCACTCGGCAGGGGGGCAGCGGTGGCGGGCGCCTGGGCGGCGGGCGGCGCAGGCGGCCGGCCTGCGCCTCGCAGAAGCGCTGCCAGCGGGCCTGCAGCCCCGCCAGCCGCCTGCGGGGGGAGCTGCTCTGCCGTGTCAGAGCCACGGCCTGCCGGCAGCTGCGGCGGCGATTTCCGGCTTTCCAAGGGCTCGCCTCATGACGTCGGAGGGCGGCTGCGGCTGACTGCCGGCCGGCGCGGACCAGCCGCCGCCGCGAGCTGCCAGGCTGTCGCTGCTACTGCTGCCACCGCGCCTGCAGCCGCCGCTTGTCGGTCGCAAGGCTGCTGCGCTGCTGCTTCTCTGGCGCAAGCGCGCTGCCCGGGCGCTCTGCAGGGGGTCGCACCGCGGGCCCGCGCTGCCACCGCTGCTTTGCAGCGCATCTGTCTGCGGCTGCGGCGGCAGCGGCAGCGGAGGGAGCACTGGCGGCTGCGCCCAGGCTGCGCTGCTCTCTGGCTGCTGCGCAGCATTCTCCGCGCCGCTGGCAGCACTCCGGCAGCTGCTCAGGCTGGCAGCGGCGCTGGGCTGCAGCTGCGGGGGACTGCTGTCCGCTGCCTGCGCCCAGCTGGATGGGGCTCCGGGGCCGGGAGCGCTGCTGCCCGCAGGCTGCAGCGCGGGCCCCGCCGCGGCCGCTGCCCCTCTCCTCATCTCGTCTGGAGCGGCTGCGCCAGCTGCGGCGGCGGCGAGGGAGGCAGCCGAGCCGCGCGCGCTGCTCTGCGTGCTGGCGGCCGAGCTGCCGGCCCGCCTGGCAGCCGGCAAGGCGAGGCCCTCCTGCCGTCGCTGCCCTGAGGCCTCGCCGGCCGCTGCCAGCCTGGGCAGCGGGCCAGCCTCGCAGTCGGACAGGCTGTGGCCGCTGGATGCAATCGAACGGCCCCTGCCGGCCTGCGGGCGCGCAGCAACGGCAGCTCAGCGGCATGCTCGGCTGGCTGGCTGAGCAGCAGCAGCCCGGCCGGGCACGCGCCTGAGGCAGGGCAGGACCGGCTGAGAGCGCGGAGTCAGCCTCTGGCAGCGAAGCGTCGCTCCAGGCGGCCGATGCCCCGGAGGCAGGCAGCCGCGGCAGCGGCTCAGAGACAGACGTCTCTGACGGCTCAGCTGCCTCTGACGACTCGGCAGGCCGGCGGGCCTCAGGCTGTGGCACGTGCTGGCTGCTGCAGGAGCTGGCTGCAGGCAGCGCCGCGCTGCGCTTGAGGCTGGCAGGCGGCGGCTTTGGCTCCGCAGCCTGCTGGCGCGCGTAGATGCGCTGCAGGTGCGGCTGCGCCATGCGAAAGGCGGCAGCCATCTGGTCCGGCGTCTGGCGCTTTGATCCGGCCGGGGCTGCTGTCCTCGCACTACTAGCCTTGCCGGCAAGGGCAGCTGCTGCCCTGCGGGCAAGACTCGAGCCTGTCAGCTGCGGCACTGCAGAGAGGCTGGGCACTGAGGAAGAGGGGGCGGCAGGGCGCGCCTGGGCTTGGCTGGCGGCAGCTTCGGCGGCGGCGGCCAGGAGCTGCACGGCTGCGCGGGGGCAGCGGCGGGCTTGCTGCTGGCAGCGACCTGGCTGGCTGTCTGGCCGGCTGGGAGCGAGCCTCTGCGAGTCAGTGAGGAGCTGCGCAGGCGGGTGAGCGCGGCGCTGCGTGGCGTCAGCGCCTGCTGCCTGCAGCCGGGGAGCATGCCAGCTCTCGAAGGACCCCGGATGATCGAGTGCTTTGGGCCTGAGGACCGGCAGACATGCCTGGCCGCGCTCGGCTGCTGCGACGTGCTTGAACCAGCAGCTGGCTTGGCCCTGCTGTCGGCAGTGGAAGCCGTCTCCGATCGCGACCGCGCTTGCGGCTGGCGTGCCAGGTACGAGTCCAGCAGCTCGGTGGCGGAGCTCATGTTTCGTCTATCAAAAGTTAACAATGCCACAGAAACGACTGCCCCTCTGCCCGTCTGGAGCGGTGGACAGGGCGCCGCGGCGCTTGCGCGTCGTACTGTGGAGCTTCCCGGGAGCCGATGAAACGCTGGAGAAGAACGCAAGGGAATGGCCCGAGTCAGGTCAATCGCGGCCAGCGGGAAGACCAGCAGCCAGCGGGCGTCAGAGAGGCTCGCGACACCCCTAGCTGACTGCTGGCTAGCACGCGTCACGCGCCAGGACAGGAACTTTCGCTGACAGACAACTGCGTTTTGCGTTTGTGCTTGCCCTGCGTGCCCTCCATCAACCCTCCAGTCGCGAGCTGGTCTTCAGAAGATGGATACACTAGCGACCATGGCGGACAAGGACGTGGAGAGCCAGCCCCTGATGGGCGAGAAGCAGCCGGCCGGCAAGGCGGTCCAGGGCGTGCCTGCGGTGAGCGAGGACACCCGCTCATGGGACGGCCACCTGCTCGCGCCGTGCGGCGACTGCGGTCCCGAGGGGCTCTCGACCGCCGCTTACGTCAAGCTCTGCCCTCCGCTCGCGTTCGGGTGCGCTTCGCTAGCCTGCCGACCTACGAGAAGCTGCTGGGAAATCCAGACGCTGCAGCGTCGTGCGGTGTCTTCTGCGGCTGGGGAGACTTCCCAACCTCCAGATCAGATATGCAGCTGGAGGCCGCGCGCGGAGGGTGCCCGGGCGACCCCGGAATCCCCGAATCTTCAGCTCCCGACTCTCACCCCCTTCCCACCTGCAGGCACAACATGAAGCGCACCTTCAACGCCAGCTTCTGGAAGCACGCCATCCTGTTCACGCTGCTCTTCGGCGCCTGGACCTGGGTGTACCTCGGCACTGCCATGCACGCTGGCCAGGTCTGCGGTGCCCCTCCTCGGCCGCACGAGCTGCCGCCGCACCTGCGCAGCGACTGGCCGCTGGGCCCTCAGAAGGGTGAGTTGCCTGACCCACTGCAAACTCCGCACCCCCTCAGTGCGGCAAGGGAAAAAGGCTCTCACCTACTGCCCACCCGCAGGCGCGCCGCTGTTCCAGCAGCCGGGCGAGCACCTGTTTGCCGAGGCGACCGAGCTGCAGCCGCTGCAGACCTCTGCAGAGCCGCTGACCGTGGAGTTCAGCCCTGAGGCAGGCCGCCCGCGCCCCGTCCCGTCCCAGATGCAGCCGCCAGCTTGCTCGTCGCGCACCCGCTGACCCTGCAACCCGGCTGCAGGCCGCCAAGGCATCTCAGCAGGCGGATCAGTCAGCTGAGGCTGCCGAGACCGACGCCAACCAGCTGGCGCAGCAGGCTGGTCAGGCGCGGCTCTCCCGCCATGCCCACACACTCGGACGTGACCCGGCAATGCCTGCCGCCGGTGGTCCTTGCCGTGAGCGGGGATCGGAGCCCGGGGCCATGCTGCGTCACTCGTCCTCTTCGCACCAGGCCCAGGTCGGCGGACTGTGCTGTGGTATTTGTGGCCTGACATGCGCTGCCCCACTGCCCCGGCGTGCAGCAGGCGAGCCAGTACTTCCACACGCTGCAGCAGAAGATGGCGGCCGCGCTGGCGGCGGCCCAACAGCAGGGCCAGGAGGTGGCGGCGCAGGCGCAGGCCGCCGCCGCGCCGGCTCTGGAGCAGGAGCAGGCCATCGCCGCCCAGGTCAGCGCGCAGGTGGGCAGGCTTCCCCGGGCCAAAGAGCTGTCGCTGGCACGGGCAGCGCAGGAGATGGGCAACAAGCTGGACTGTGGCAGCCGGCGGGCGCGGCGCGGGGATGCGTCATGCTGTTGCAGCAGCGCGCACGGCCCGTCCTGGCTACTGACTCTGGCCCCGCACCCTGGCAGATCCAGGAGGCCAAGCAGCAGGCGGCGGCCGCGCTGGCGAGCGCGAACGAGGTGTTCGGTCGCAAGCTGCTGCACGGCGGCCACCACCACCACGACGAGGAGGAGGAGGAGGAGCACAAGGCGAAGCACGAGGCCGAGAAGGCGGAGAAGGCGCTCAAGAAGGCGGCCAAGAAGGCGGCCAAGGAGGCGCGCGAGGCGGCCGAGCGCGCCGCGCAGCAGGCCGGCGCCTGGCTCGGCCCCGAGCAGCCGGGCGAGCCATTCGGGCCGGACGGCTTTGGGCCGCAGGGCCGGCACCACCCGGAGGGGCTGTTTGCCTTCGACTGGGAGCACGCCAGCCCTGGTGCGCCGCCGCCAGCCCCTCCCCTGTCATCGATCGCTTGCTCCAGCTGCGCCGCATGAGAGGCCCAGCCCCCCTGACGCGCGCACCCCCCTGTCTGTGCCTCGCAGAGTGCCGCGCGGCGCAGCGCTCGGTGCTCGCCATGTATGCCATGCTGGTGGTCTCCACGCTGGTCGGCGTCGCCTACGCGGCCAGCATGCGCACCGCCCTGCGCGAGCGTTTCGGCATCCCAGGTGCGCCCCCGCCCTGCCCTCTCCCAGACTCTCAGCTGCGGTGAATGCCAGCTGCTGTGCTGAGAGGCTGCCGGAAGCAGACCCGCGTGCAAGCAGCGGACTCGGGCTGCTGCATGCTGCGGCCGCGTGCGTGCTGCCCCCCCGTGAGCCTGAGCAAGGGGCGCCCGCAGGCTCCCGCCTGCGCGACTTCTGGGCCTGGTGCTGCTGCGCGCCCTGCGCGCTGTGCCAGGAGACGCGCACGCTCGCGACCAACAACGTGCGCGGCGGCGTCTGGTTCGGCCCCACGCAGCTGGCCGCGCCGCCGTCGCACCCGCTGGCCGTGCCGCCGCAGCAGCCCGCGCCCAAGGCCTGAGCGCGGGCCGGCGGGAGCAGCGGTTTTGTACAGCGAATGCCGGCGGCAGGGATGCCGGCGGCTGAGAGTGATGCTTTGTTGGGCCCAGAGGGCGGCTGCCCGCCCACCAGGGTGCTTTGTGTGACGCTGTGTGAGCAGCGTCTGTACATTTTGGTCACGGACTGGTCAGGGATAGGCGATGGCTGCTGGTAAAGCTGCAGGTCTGCACGGTCACCTCGCCACCAGGCAGGGGGGAGCACTGCACACGGCTGCGCGGCAACAGCGCTTGAAAGTTTCAAGCGGCACTTGCACACTGCAAGTGGCGGTCGCAGGGCGCCTGCCGGCGGCTCTCGTCAGTCTTCCCGGGCGTACAGCTGGGGCTGCAGCCGGGAGGGCTCGTACACCCCGAGGATGCGCCGCAAAAAGTCGCTGGCAAACGCATCAGGCTGCTCTGGGAGGGGCGCCCAGTGGCCGGGGCTGCCGGGCCCGCGGTGCACCAGCCACTCGCCCAGCACAGCGCGTGTGCCCGTCTCATACTCGGACGCATAGCTGGTGTTAAAGGCGTTCGGCGGCTCACTGACGACAATCGTCCAGGTTTCGGCGCCGTCCTCCCAGGACAGGCTCCAGTTGGCAAGCTCGAGCGCCGCCAGTTCGGCCGCAAACTCGGGCACCGACTTGCGCCGCGCCGCTGCCGCGTCCCACGGCACCAGGTCTGCGCCGTGCAGCCGGCTCAGGCATGCACATGTGCAAGGCTCGAGGTTTGGGTGGCCTAGGGGGGTTGGCTGGCGTGCGCACCGCCGAGACTCAATGTGAGCAGCCGCGGCGCGGCGACCGCTGTCATGGGGACGTGCATGAAGCCGTTGTGGGAGAGGTCCAGGTGCTCCAGCTCCAGCAGGTAGTCCCCCTCGGGCAGGTGGCACAGGTGGCAGCCGCTGACGGCCAGGCGGCGCAGCGAAGTGTGCGACTGCACCGCCAGCGGCAGCTCCTGCAGGTTGCAGGCGCGCAGGCACAGGCTCTCCAGCGCCAGGCCGCTGTCCTCGAGCAGCGCGTCAAAGTCCTGCGAGGCGCCGGCGGCACGCGTGAGCGGCTCGCCAGGCGGTGGCCGCTGCGGGATCCCGGGGGGGGGGGGGGGGGCTGCAGAAGACCCACCTCCTCCGCCACCCCCATGTTTTCGACGTGCTCGTGGTCTGTGTTTGCGTACAGCGTCCGCAGAGTCAGGTGCTTCAGAGCCGGCAGTCCGCCCAGCCCGGGTGGCAGGTTGGAGCAGCCGAGGTCGAGCACGGCCAGGCTCCTCAGCCCGCTGAGGTCTGGCAGCTCCAGCTCCAGGCCGACAGCTGTCACCACCTGCAGGGCAACAGGTGCGCGCCCGTCAGGCAGGCTGAGTGCGACCGCCAGGGGGCAGCAAATCGGATGCCCTGCGGAGAGGGGGGGGGGGGGGCTGGGCTGCTCACCCGCAGCACCTGCAGCGCGGTGAGCGCCCGCCATTTGGCCGGCACGCGGGTGCAGGGGACGTGGATGAAGCTGAGGGAAGTCAGCTTGGTCAGCGCTCCGATGGAGGCCGGCAGCGCAACGCCCTCCATGAGATCGACTGGGTCCAGACCGACCCCTCCGTGCGGAACTGCCGGCCAGCAGGCCAGCCTCAATTGGGGGTGCAACAGGGCGGAGCGACGCTGCACTGCGTCTCAGGGCTGCTCAGGGTATGCACCTTTGGTCGTCAGCATCAGCTCCTCCAGGCTGGTGGCCGCCGCGATCGCCTCAAAAGGGAGGCTGCCCTCCCAATAGCCGCCATTAGCAGCGCAGAGGTTGCCGTAGTGCAGGTGCAGCACGCGGAGGTGCGCGAGCGGCTGCTCGTGCGTCAGAGTGCTCTCCCAGAGATCGCTCTGCGCACGCACCAATAATCAACGTCGCAGCGCCTGGCAGCAGGAGTGGACTGGTGGAGGTGGAGAAGCGCTTGCCTGCAGTCCTGTCAAGCAAAGGACCTCCAGTTGTCCTTCCAGCGCCCGCAGCAGCACCCCTAGAGCCCTTGAAACCTCATCCTGGGCATCGTGGGCATCGGCGTCCAAATTGCTGAAATCGAGGCCGAGGCGCCTCAGTGCGCATGCCTGGCCCAGCGCACGAAGGCCCACGCCCGCCAGAGCCCTCAGGGCGCTGCTGGCAAAGTCCAGGCCGTCCCGTGGCAGTCCTAAGCCAAGACTATGGATGCCCTGGCGTCTGTCGAGGAAGAAGCCGAAGACCACGCTGTCGGCGATGGCGGCAACCTGCTTCTCCCGCAAGTCCAACACAAGGTCGCGCCACAAGTCTGGCCGAGCAGCAACGCGCCTCCAGGTCTTGCACACGAGCGGCGCTGTGCGCCCTCTGCATGCAAACAGGCACCGCGGTCTCAGCTGGGCCAGCAAGATATCTTCAAATGTTGTTGTAACCCCTCCTTGCGTGAGAGTCCGAGTGGTCCCTGTTGCCGCAGGGCGGGCAACCCGCTGCCGAGCATCGCCCAGAGGATAGCCGCGCTCTTCGGCTGATGTTGCGCCTGCGTCACTGCGAGCGACAGCGCGCAGCAAGCTGCATGCGCACTCCCACACCGTACCAAGGGGCCGCGCAAAGTCGCACCTGAATGCATCCCCCGGGACTTTCGCGAAGATCCTGACCAACAGTTCGTCTGGCAGTGCGCTGATGCCCACCATCTTCGTGATCGTTTTGCAGAATTTTCAGGGGTGGAGAGAAGTCGGACGCTCTAGCCTGGCATAACTCCAAACAAACACTGCAGCCTCAAGCAGCAGCCTCAAAAGCGGCCCCTGCGGCCGCTCTGTGGAGGCCCACCGCCGCCTCTACGCCCCCTGCCGCCTCCGCCGCCGTCCCTGCCGCGACCGCCATAGCCGGGCGGGCCGCGCCCGCCGCCGCGGTGCCTGCGCCGCCAGATTGGCGCTTGTTAGGTTTTCATGGTGTTTACAACTCTGCAGACTATCTGCCAAGCTGGCGTGGGCCTCAGAGAGTCTTGAGCTCTCCCTCTTGTGGGCCTCCGGGGCTGAGAGTGGGCCATCCTGGGCGGGTGGCTATGGGGGGTGAGGAGGCTCTGGCCTTGGGGGGCACAGCTGGACGCCAGGCGGCAGCGGGAGCGCTGCTGCGGGGGCAGAGGGATGCAGCGCGGGCGCAGCAGGGAAGCCTGGTGGCGGGATCATGGCAGCCGCTGCTGCTGCCGGGGCCCGGGGCGGCGGCGGCGGCGGCGGCGCCAGACAGAGGAAGCTGCAGCAGCTGCACACCTTGAGCCCTGTCTGGCTGCTATCTTGGGAGGCTGGGACGCCACCGAGTGCCTGCCGCTGCAAGGGAAAAGCCGCACCTGCCGGCGCTGTCGTAAGGCAGCGGCTGCCAGTAGCCGGGCGGCGGCTGGTGCGCGTGCTGACTCGGGTGGTGGGGCAGCCGCCCGCCCCTGCCGCGGCCAAAGCCCGGCGGCGGGCCGCCTCCCCGCCCGCCCACCGGACCGCTGTGCAGGCCGGGCCTGCAGCCAGGAGGCGTGACTGCGTGAGAATGCGGATCGGATGGGCTGCATGGCAGGGGTCGCAGCACCAAGCCGTTTTCTGACGGCCGCAGCATTCCACCGGCGACAGCTGCACGACCTTCCCAGGCGCCGCCCTAGCCTGCTGCTGCTGCTGCTGCAAGCATGCAACCCGCTGCAGTACCCGCAAGGATCTGCTACTGCGGCCGCCGCCAGAGTCGGGGCAGGAGCCCACCCGGGCCGGGGCGCGGCGCCGCCAAAGCCGAGGCGCGCCGCCTCTTGGCCGAAGACGCGCGCGAGCAGCGCCAGCAGAGCGGCGTCCGCCTCGCTGGGCGGCTCCCGCGGGCGCGCGATGCGCCCGGCGAAGCAGGCGGCCAGGCGACCGCGCAGCACTCGCAGCGGGCCGTGCGTGTGGCCGGCCAGGCGCACCCCCAGCCAGCCGTCCAGCAGCAGCCTGGCAAGGCGGCGCGGCGGCTGCAGTCAGCGGCCGGCGGCAGGCAACGCCGCATGCAGGCTGCTTGCCCGGTGGGCAGGCGCCAAAGGCAGACTCGACAAACGCTCAGCCGATGAACACTGCTTCCCAGCCGACTGCTGAGCATGATTCAAGCTCCCAAACAGCCGCGGGTTTGTCCTGCAGGGGCAGGCAGGAGACCTGTCGCCCGCCGCCTCCTCCTCTTCATCCTCCTCCTCCTCATCGTCGCTGTCGGCGGCGGGCGCCTCCAGCCGCGCGGCCACCAGCAGCAGCACGTGCGGCGGCAGCAGGCTGGTCTGCATGACGAAGAGGGACGACTCCAGCCGCACGCGTTCGTCGAACGCCAGCGCCGTCGGGCCGGCCGGCTTGAGGCTGCAGTTGAGCGAGGCCGGGTGCACGCGGACCTGCGGGGCGGCAGCCGGGCGGTCGGCAGGGGACCGCTGACCACATCAGGGCGGGATGCTTCGGCAGGGCGTGCCGGCGGACGCAGCCGCGGCAGTTCGTGGCTGCTGCTCTCTTGCACGGCTCGTCTGCAGCTTGTTGAGAATTCGCCATGCCATCAGGCACCCCACGCCCACCACAGCCCAATCTGGCAATTGTGCTTACAGGCACACTGCAGCAGCACAGGCGCCTCACAGCAGCCTGGATTGCAGGGGGGGAAGAGGGCCGCCGCGCCTTTTCGGTCGCCGCGGTGATGAGCCGCGCCGCATTGCCGCCGCCGCCGCCGCTGCCCTGCTGCGGCGGCACCAGCAGGCCGACCTGAGGGTAGAGCGCGGCTCCGAGCACGCAGCGCACCAGGCCCAGATTGCCAGCCTGGAAGCTAGCAGCCGCCAGGCTGTCCAGGAAGCCCTGCGCCTGCGGGCGGGCAGCGAGAGCAGGCTGTGAAGCCAGCGGGAAGGCGAGCAGAGCGGGGGGAGGCAAGCAGCGCCTACTTGCGGCTACTCACAGGAAGTGGTGGAGGGATCTCAAGGTGGGGCAGCGCGGTGCGGCCCCTGCCAACTGCGCCCCAAGCTTTCCCACTCCCAATCATAATTGTATCTCTGGACGGCGCAGCCATCCTGGTGCTTGCTCTGTGCCGCCTAAGGAGCAAACAGCCTTCTTCGGCAGTCTGCTGACAGCTGCGGCTGGCCGCCAGCAGGCCACAGGAGGCGCGCCTGCAGCTCGCCCAGCAGCTGCCCCCGCATGCCGTGGACCATCGACATCGTCGCGTTGTTCAAAAAGGTGTTGGCAGAGTACTGCCGCTCGCGGCCGCCGCCGCTCCGCCGCGCCGCCTCCCACTCAACATACGCCTGCAGGCCGCCGGTGACTTGCGTGGAGGCGCTATCTGGCATGTGCTGCTCTGGAACTCGCTGTTTGTGCTGCAGCAGCAGCCCTGCCACTTGCGTGGTCTCTGACTGCTTGGGGGCGCCCTGGAGATAGGGGCAAGGCGCCCCTCAGCTCGGCACTCAGCACTCGGAGGAGAAAGGGGCCATTGCCTGCACGAGCGCGAGGTGGTCGCTGCCGCCGCCGCTCTCGCCCGCCAGCCGCCGCTTGGCCGCCAGCGCGCGCTTGCGGGCCTCTGACTCGATGGGCAGCACCCAGGGGCTCCTGCGGCGGGCAGGCAGCCTCGCCGCGTCACGCCTCGCAGGCACCCACGCCCTCTCCGCAAGCAGCGCTGGGCTCAGCGGGCTGATGCGTTGCACAAGCTGCTGGGATTGCGGGCAGGGCGGCAGGGGGGCACTGCTGCTCTGGCCTCACCTGTAGGCCATGCAGCAGGCGACAGTGAGCACCGGGTCCAGGACGCCGAACAGCAGGCCGAAGAGCAGCATCTTGCCGGTGCGTGGCGGCAGCGGCAGGCGCGCCAGGTGGCGGCCCAGCAGCGTGAGCGCCTCGCTGCCCCGCTCGAGCGCGCCCACGTCCCGCAGCAGCTCCAGCGCATTGGTAATCGCGGCCGGCGGCGGCGGCTCCAGCGCCTGGCCCAAAAAGTCGGCCAGGGCGCAAGAGCCAAAGCCGCGCCCTTCCAGCAGCTTGACCTGCGTTTTATGGTTCCTGCCGCTCAAGCTAAGGTTGTGCGTCCTTGTTGGCGCCAAAATTTGAACTTGAATTCGGGCGGCAAATTCAAACCCCCCTTATCATTCCTCGCTCCTTGATGATGGTCGCAGATGATCTGCTTCCCTCGATTTGGGCAAGAACAGGCCGCAGGAGCGGGGTGCTTGCCTGCAGGCAGATCTCGTCCAGCGGGTCGCGCTGCAGCTCGGCCATTTGGAACTCCTGCAGCGACTGCGAGCGCTGCTTGGAGTAGAGGTGGAAGCAGACGCCCTGCAGGTCGTCAGCACAAGCGAGGTGAGCACGCGCTTGGCAGAGTCACTCTTTATTTCAGGCTGGCACACACGCCTCGTTGCACTCCAGAGGGGCTGTGCTGCTGTGCCAGGAGCCACCGCCCAAAGGTCGAGATGCACTCTGACGCCTCAGGGCAGGAAAGCGGGCGCACCGGCTGGCAGCGCCCCGCGCGTCCGCGCCGCTGCTTCTCGGAGGCCTTGCTGATCCACGCGGCCATCAGCGTGGACACCGCCTGCGCAGGCCGGCAGCAGCGCCCGGCTCAGGCGCGGCTCCCTGCCTCTGGAGAGCGCCTTTGCTCGACAGACAATCCTCATCAGCAGGCCAAGGCCCGTTCAGATGCCAATAATGCAGAGCCTGATGCTTCTTCATCTCGAACCCAAGTCAGCTGTGGAGGAAAAGACTGCTGCGCACCGTGTAGGGATCGTAGCTCTTCTCCTTCATGCGGCCGCTGTTGACGACGCAGACGACGTCATCAATCGTGACTGCCGTCTCGGC
>BHFV01000261.1:0-35109 GCA_003568905.1 Trebouxiophyceae sp. KSI-1
GGGGGGGGGCTCGGCACCACCGGCCTGCCTCTGCCCACCCGGCCGTGGCGGCCAGCCGTGCCAGGCGGCGCCGCTTCTCCGCGCTGACGCAGCGCTGAGGTCTTGCCAGCAATGCCAGAGCCAAACCGTCCAGAATTCACCATTGAAACTGACCGCCACCGGGCTCCCAGACAGAGTGGGAACCGGCTGCACACTTGGAGAGAGAGAGGTTGCAGAGACGGGCACCAACCCATTGAAGAATGGGCGAGCAGCTCTCCCCTGGAAAGCCCGGTGCCAGGCTCGAGTCCGCTCCGCAGGCGCACATGCGGCGGGCGCTGCGGTCGCTGCACGTCGAGGCGCTGGTGGAGGGCAACCTGACGGCGGAGGAGGCCTGCCAGCTGGCGCGCTCCGTGGCCGAGCTGTTCCCGGGGCCGCCGCTGCCGGCGGCGCAGCGGCCGGAAGATCGGGTGGCCAAGCTGCCGCCCGGCTCTTCCTTCCTGGTCAGGCAAAGCTCCCCCCTACCCTGCAGACCCCTCGTGTCTCTGCTCTCCTGGCTGGCTTGGTAGCGGCGCCGCCTGCTCGCGAGCCTCAGCATCCGCAGCCTGCCGGCAGCGCCCTTCAACAGCACGGGCCGGTTGCTGCCGCCGGCTGCGGCCTGCCTGGCTGCTGGGGCCGCCTCTAGCCGCAGCTGCACGCCTGCGTCGCACCGCAGCCTCCCCCGTTTGGCTGCCACCTGCCGCCTGACGTGCGCCGTGCTGCCTGCCCGAACCTTCACTTAGCTTCTCCCGGTTTCGCCAAAGCCAGCTTCCGCAGTCCGAGCTGAACGGGAAGCACGCCCCTGTCGCCAGCTAATTACCAAGGCAAAACTTGAAAGAGCGATCAGCGGACCCCCCCCTCCCCCAGGCAGTGCGCGCAATCTCCCAGAACTATTTTCTGCATTCCAATCTGAACGGGATGCTGTCTTCGTCGCCAGCCCGCAACCACGGCAAAACTCGAAAAAAAGCCCGCGGGAAAACACCTCCCCGCAGGCAGCGCGCGAAAAACCCCGAGGAGGAAAACTCGGCGGTCGAGGTGTACTTCCAGGCCGGCGTCGACAGCCTGGCGGCGCGCGCCGCCCTGGACCTGCTGCAGCAGGTGGCCAGCGAGCCGTGCTTCAACGCGCTGCGCACGCGCGAGCAACTCGGCTACAGCGTGCACTGCGGCGTGCGGCTGACGCACAACGTCCTGGGCTTTGCGGTCGTCATCCTCTCCGGTGCCCTTTCCCCCCCTCTCTGTCGGATGCCTCTTTTCCCTCCTGCTGCAGCTGCGACGGTAGCTTTGATCAGGATCTTTTCCATCGGGTCTCTGCTGCGTTTCGCATCGCTGCTGCAGCCGCCTGCCCAAGCTGCCGCGGCCGCTGGCGCTGCTGCTTTGCGCCGCTCTTGCAGCCGGCTGCTGCTGCCGCCAGCACAGTCAGGGAGCTGCGGCGAGGCAGCCTCACTGCCAGCAGCAAGCATCCCGCCTCGGTAAGCAACTCGCCGGGCTCCTGCCTGCTGTCCGCGTTGCACCCCCCCTGTCTGCAAGCACCAGCGCACAGGCTGCCGCCGGCAGCCTGGGCGGCTGCGCCGCTGGTGGCCTCCTGCCGGAGGCATACAGCTCGCCCCCAGTGCGGCGGAGCGCTGCCCTCGCCTGCCAGCCTGCCTGTCAGTCGAGGGGCAACCTTGCTGCCGCCGCCCGCAGGCTCGCACGCGCCCAGCCACCTGGACGCCCGCATCGAGGCCTTCCTGGCCGAGTTCGAGCGCGAGCTAGCGGGGATGGCGCCGGGAGAGTGGGAGCGGCACCGCGCGGCGCTGATCGCGGCCAAGCTGCAGAAGGACCGCAGCCTGCAGGACCAGGCGGACCGCCACTGGGAGCAGGTCTCCAACCGGCGGTGGGCCCCCCCTGCCCTCCTGTGTCTGGCTTCGGGGGGGGAGGGGCGGGATGTGCGATGCTGCCGTTCGAGAGATGCTTCCACCTGGCGCTGCTGGCGTTAATGTAATATGGTTCGCCGCCTTACATGCGTGGCGTCTGTGCCCCTTGGGAGTGGAGCTTCCTCCAGGGAACCTCTGCCTGCCGTTGCTGGCGCCGTGTCAGGCAGTCCCACAAGACTGGCTCTGATGTGGTGGGCTCGTGAGAGGGCGGGCTGCGGGGCGAGGTCTGGGATGTTGTGCGCCGCGCAGGCTGCAGTTCAATGCGCGCGAGGAGGAGGTCGCGCTGCTGCGGGAGCTGCCGCAGAAGGTGGTGCTCGAGTTTTACCGCCGCCACCTGGCGCCCGGCTCGGCCGAGAGGGCCCGCCTGGCTGTGCATGTGGTCGGCAAGGCGCACGCCGGCGAGCTGGATTCGCAGCCCGCGGCGGGCGTCAAGCTGTTCGGCGACCCCGAGCAGCTTCGGGCGGGCCTGGAGGCTTTCCCGCCGCCCACGGCCACGTACCACGGCTCTTGATTGGGACTGTCAGTGATTCTGCGAGCGAATGCTCCCAATATCGAGCACCATCTTCCTAGGAAAACTCGCCGGAGAGGAATGCTGGCGCCTCGATGCGCGTCTTCGTAAGGCCATTCGGCCGGGCAGTCTCGCAGCCAAAAACTTCCCGCCTTTTTGAGCCGAACAGCCTAGCCCTACGTAAGCCCTGAGACTGAGGCGCCGGCGGCGCCTCAAACGGCCTCTCTCCGTAAACTCGCACTCCTCGCTCAACTCCTCGTAGCAGTAGGTGCGCAACGGCTGCCCTCCCGCCATCCGGCGTCCGTTTCCGGGCGGCTGCGCAGAGTTTGGGCACGGCAGGAGGCCTAACGGCCAGCTTCCTGATGTAGGCCCGAGACATCCGCAACCATGGGCAAGGAGAAGACCCACCTGAACATCGTCGTCATTGGTCATGTCGACTCCGGCAAGTCGACGACCACCGGCCACCTGATCTACAAGCTCGGTGGCATCGACAAGCGTGTGATCGAGAAGTTCGAGAAGGAGGCCGCCGAGATGAACAAGCGGTCCTTCAAGTACGCCTGGGTGCGCCCCTGCCCGCCGCCGGCGCCTCCCCTGGCCGGCCGTTTTGCCCCGCCTCGCTGGCCACCTACCCTGCGGCCCGGAGTCGCCATCTGCGGCCACGCCGGCGCGCGCCGCCGGCGTCTGCGGTGCCCAGGGGCCTTCCTGCGGCCGTTCCTCGGGCGCGCCGCCGGCTGGGCGGTCGCTACTGCGCCCTGGCGCCGCGCGCGAATATCGACCAGCCGGCGGCTGCGCGCCGCCGGCCGCCGGCCGCCGGCCGTCTGTCCCCTCTGGGCGCTGCCTGACCGCCCGCTGCGCTGCCTCGCAGGTGCTGGACAAGCTCAAGGCCGAGCGCGAGCGCGGTATCACGATCGATATCGCCCTCTGGAAGTTCGAGACGCCCAAGTACTACTGCACGGTCATCGACGCGCCCGGCCACCGCGACTTCATTAAGAACATGATCACGGGCACGAGCCAGGCCGACTGCGCGGTGCTGATCATCGACTCCACCCCCGGTGGCTTCGAGGCCGGTGCGCATCCGCCGCCTTGCCCGACTATCCCCGCCTCTTCTGCGCTTTTCGACGTTCACCCTGCGGCCTTTCCGTCTCTGCTCGTCGTCCCCCAGCCGCTGAGCGCTGCCCCTGCCCTCGATGCAGGCATCTCCAAGGATGGCCAGACGCGCGAGCACGCCCTGCTGGCGTACACGCTGGGCGTGAAGCAGCTGATCGTGGCCCTGAACAAGATGGACGCGACCGAGCCCAAGTACGACCAGAAGCGGTATGATGAGATCGTGAAGGAGGTGTCCAACTACATCAAGAAGGTCGGCTACAACCCGGCCAAGGTCCGCCCCTCTCCTTCCTCCTCCCCCTCCTCCCGAGCCTAGCAAGTCCAAGTGCCAGCAGCCCCTCGCCATTCAATTGCCCTTGCGTGGCCTATGTCTCTGCATGGCGCCGCGGCCTACCTGTGCCAGCCCAGGTGTTGGCGATGCACCCTGTACTGTGCCTCCCACCATCCAGGTCCCTAGAGCAGCAGGGCGCCTGACGCCCCCTGCTGCCTTGCGTCTGCAGGTCAACTTTGTGCCGATCTCCGGCTTCCAGGGCGACAACATGATCGAGCGTTCGACCAACATGAACTGGTACAAGGGCCCGATCCTGCTGGAGGCACTCGACCTGATCGAGCCGCCGAAGCGCCCGAGCGACAAGCCGCTGCGCCTGCCGCTCCAGGACGTGTACAAGATTGGCGGCATCGGCACTGTGCCGGTCGGCCGTGTCGAGACCGGCGTCATCAAGGCACGCCCGTTTCCACCCCCCATCCTGCTGCAGCAGCATGCCAGGCGCCGTTGCCTTCACGAAGGCTGCTTTCCAGGCATGCAGTGTGCCTGCCGGGCCTACCGCCCGCCTCCGCTGCAGAGGGCCTAGCTGCATAACACGCTCCAGATCGGGCAGCCGCAGCTGTCGGCACGAGCCGCCCCTGGTGCCAGCATGCACCACAGCAAGCCTTCCTGCCGCCTGAAAGGCTGACACTCGCACCCGCGCCTGTCTGCAGCCCGGCATGGTCGTCACCTTTGCCCCCAGCGGCCTGACCACTGAGGTCAAGTCGGTCGAGATGCACCACGAGAGCATGCCCGAGGCGGTGCCCGGCGACAACGTCGGCTTCAACGTCAAGAACGTCTCCGTCAAGGAGCTGAAGCGCGGCTTCGTCGCCTCCGACTCGAAGAACGACCCGGCCAAGGCCGCGTCCTCCTTCACCGCGCAGGTGTGTGGCCCCTCCCCAGTGCCGAGCGCGGAGCGCCGAGCGCGGAGCGCCGAGTGCGAGCTGTGTTCAGCCCCGCCCCGCCATCTCTTGGCGTGCCGTCTGCATGCAGCAGAGCTCAGCCTGCAGAGTTCCCCCTGTGCCAGCATGTTGACAAGTGTCTGGTCGCACCCCAAAGTGCAGCGCATGCTGCCAGCGACAGGAGCAGGAGCCGCTGGCTGAGCTTTCGCCCCTACCCGTGCGCTCTGCAGGTCATCATCATGAACCACCCCGGCCAGATCGGCAACGGCTACGCGCCGGTGCTGGACTGCCACACCGCGCACATCGCCTGCAAGTTCGCCAACATCGAGACCAAGATCGACCGCCGCTCGGGCAAGGAGCTGGAGGCCAGCCCCAAGTTCATCAAGAACGGCGACGCCGCCTACGTCAAGATGGAGCCGAGCAAGCCGATGTGCGTCGAGACGTTCACGACCTACCCGCCGCTGGGCCGCTTTGCCGTCCGCGACATGCGCCAGACGGTCGCCGTCGGCATCATCAAGGCGCGCTCCCGCCCAAGCACCCTCCCCGCGAGCCAGCAAATTTGCATTCGTGTGTCCCGCGCCTCTCAAGCTCCTGCTGCTGCTGCCGCTGCTCTTGGCCTGGGCTGGTCTGCTAGCCCGGAGTGAAAGGGCATGGAAGGCAGCCGGTGGCAGCTTCCCTCCTGGCCAACAGGACCATTGCTGACTGCTGTCTGCACTCTGCCACCTGCAGGCGGTCGACAAGAAGGAGGCCGCCGGCAAGGTGACCAAGGCGGCCCAGAAGAAGAAGTGAACCGCGGGCGGCTGCGGCTCGGACGCGGCCCCCTGCGGGGCGCGCCCGCACAGGCCTGGCTGCGGTCGCGGCCGGAGCGCCGCCGCCTGGCGACGCTCCCGCCACCACCTGCTGGCCAAGGCGCGGCAGACGTGGGTGCTCGACTTTCGGTGGCGCGGCTGCCTGGTGGCTTGACCGGGGGCGTGCGTTGCTGAGGGGGTGAGGCTTGCGTAGTAGGCTTTGTGAGTGTGTGCCGGCTGGCCGGACGCGCAGGCGCGCTCGCGCGCGTGTGTGTAACCGGCAGCCGCATTCTCATCAGAGTAGCGGCCCCTGGCTGTGGGCCGGGGCGGCCCCACCGTACGGATTCAGATCCTCAGGGCCCTCCGAGTGATCACGGACGACGGACGACGACTTTGCACGGCTAATACTTGTGCAGTCATTTGCCGAGACGAGCACTGATGCACGCCGGTTGCACCGGCCGTCGGCGGAAAGAGTGTTGTGCTCGGTGCATGCAATCGCCAGGGGGGCGCGTTTTTTGATTATCCACGCGGGACGACTGTAATGGCGAGTCACTGGAGCGTCGCGCTGCGCGTGCCTGACGGGCTGCGCGGGGGCCTGCCGCCGAGGCAGTTGCATGCCGCGCCGGAATCACAACGTTCGGGCGCACGCCAGGCACTCTGGTGGGTTGCGCTGCGCAGCAAGTGCGCTGTCGCATGTGGCGTAGCGTACGACCATCGCGCAGTCCAGGCGTACGCCAGCCAGCTGTCCCCTCACTTCCGTGAGAGGGACGCCAAAGTGTCCGAGCGATTTGCTAGCACCCGCGATGTGCAGCACCACGAAGAGGAGAGGATCTACGTCTCGGTTCTGCTAGACCTGCTGCGGTGAGCGCGCCACACAGCTTCCTCTCGAAAACGCAGCAACATCGGCTTGCCCTTGCTGACACATCTGATTTGAGGCAGATGATCGGCTGCTCATCACACTACTGTGGCGTGCAGGTTCATTGAGTCGGGCGAGCTGGCGCAGCAGCTGGGCCTGCCGCCGGCCGCGCCCCCAGCCATACAGGCGGTCCCGCTGCACTGCGTCTGGTCTGCTGCAGTGCGCTGCTGGGATCCCTCTAGGTGGGGCATGCAGTCCCAGTGGTGCCTGCCTGCCGCCCTGTCAGCCCTCTGCAGCTCCCGCCTGACCTGGCGCCTGCATGCAGGCTGCCGCTGGCGTTCACCCGTGAGCCATCGACCCTGTCGCCAGAGTGGCTGGCAGTGTACCGCGCCGCAGTGCTGTTCCTGCAGACGCTCGCCGACTCCTTTCACGACCGCAGCACGGAGCTGCACCTGCACACCGCGCTGCGGCAGGCCTGCAGGGCGCTCGCCACACGTCTGTCGTTCCCCGCACTGCTGGCGCGGCTGCGGGCGCCCGATGTGGCCCCCACAGACCTGCTCGTCCGGACGCACAGCTGGCTGGAGCCTGTCTACGCCGAGCCCTGGAGCTTCGCCGCCGAGCCGCCTGGCACAGTGGTGCGGATGCTTGCCAGCGGCAACCTGCCTGCCCAGCGTGCATAGCGGGCGCAGACCTCCCTGGCAGCGGCTCGGTGTCAGCCTCTGGTGCACTGTCTATCGGCTCGCAGCATGCGACTAACAGTCAGCCCTCGTGCCTGACTGTGTGTTGGGACCGTGCAGCTGCGCGCGCCGCCGGAGACCGCAGAGCCGGCCGCCATCGAGGAGCTGCACGCCCAGGACGTGGCGGCCATGGCGCCGTTGCTGGCCGCGGCCAAGAGGGCCTGCAAAGATTACAGCATTGAGGGAAAACGCCGCAGGGTGGCCCTGATGGATGCGCTTGCCTCCTTCCTGGCGGCCGAGCCGGCGCTCGCGGAAGCCAACTGCCGCTGGCTGCTGAGCCAGCCAGGTGCGTGCGGCCCCTATCCCGCTGACACGCCTGCCTCAGGCTCGCTCTGGTGCTGCTTCAGACGACCTGCCGACGTGCCCCTTCACACTCACAGAGCGGGCAGCCAGCCTGCTCTTGCTGCTCAGGTTCTCAAGCGGCGGTGGCAGTGTTTCACCTCGGCACCGCGTGCCTCGCAGGCTGCTTGGATGCCATGTTCCTGCAGTGGTTGGATGAAGGCAGGCCCGAGGCCGGCATGCAACACTCGGCGCTGCTGGTCGCGCTGCTGGCCTATGCGTTCCCAGAGACCGGCGGCAGGGCCAAGGACCACGCCAGCGACGGGGCGCCCGCCGCCGCCGACAGCCTGTGAGCTGACGGCGAGCGCGTGCTGCAGCGGCTCTGTCTTTGCGGTCGGCAGGGGGCCCTGCTTTCATCGCGCGAGCGCCCCCCCTCTGTGCGCGTGCAGGAGAGCCTGCCTCGGTGCGCTTGCCTGTGTGCATGTCTGTCGTTGTTTGTTGTGTCTTGAGTGTCAGCTGTGTACCATGTTCCGAGGGTGACACTGCTGTGGATGTGCCCACGCGTGAGTGGAGAGTCTGATGTTACAGCGCGCTGGCATTGCTGCCAGCCAGGGCGGAGCGCACTGGCGTCCTGGTGAGGACTTGCACCTCAGCCACTTGGAGTGCAAAAGCGTGCGAATCGGCACGCAGACTGGGGCGACGCCAGTGCCATGCGTTGTGGCAAGAAAAGCAGCGCACACCCACCGCACGCATGCAACCTGAGGAGGGGCTGAACCGGACAAGTGTCGGCAGTGCCCCAAGCAGCTGCCAGGGGCCGCTGCTGGGCGTCAAGGATACAGTGCGGGTTGAGAGCCGGCCAAGCGCTCGGGCCGGCAACGAAAAAAGTGGTGACTGGGGGGCACGATCGGACGGACGGGGACAGCTTGTGTTGTTTTGTACTAGGAAAGGTGGAGCAACAAAGGGAGCGCCTTCCAGGGTTGGACAAACCTTGTTGTTGTGCGCAAGCTGAACTGGCCTGAATGGAAAAGATAAGGATTGTGGTGGGAAAAAGGGGGGATGCCAGCGCCTGCTGCGGCGCGGTGGTGAAGCATCAAACCCCTGTGCCTGCGGCTCGGGACGTACAGGGCGGCTTCCTGAAGCCTACGGGGCCTTGCTGACCGGCTGCGGGGTGGCCGCAGAGCCGGCTTGGCGCGCGTGCGGCCCCGCCAGGGACAGCAGCTGGCCCAGCAGCCGCAGGGTGCGGTCGGGCGACGCTGCCGGGGCAGCACTCGCCAGGCCGCCCAGCCTGTGTGGACAGAAGAGCGACTGTCAGGAACCCGTGTTTGGTGGGCTCATGTTGCGCAGGCAGCGCGCGGCAGCGGGGCGCACCCGGCAAGGGCGCTGCTGACGGGGTATGGCGCTGCCAGATGGGTGGCAGGCGCGCTGAGCGCGGGCACAGGCGCAGGCGCGGCGGGCGGCCAGTTGTGGCCCGTCACCTCCGCGCGCACAGGCTCCTGCCCGCCCAGCGCCCGCAGCTGCACCGCACGCACAGCGTCAGGGGTCACACATTCGAGCACCAGTGGTCGTGCCTTGCTTGGTTGCACACACGAGAGAGGAGATCATGCACAGGAGTCACCTTGTCTGCTGCAGCTGTGGCGTCCAGCAGGCTGGCGGTGGAAGTGAGGGCGACCAGCTGCTGCAGCTGCGCGAACAACACACCCACCTCGGCCTCCAGCCCACCGCACTTGACTCGCCAGCGCTGCGCCTCGCCCGCTAGCGCGCTGTGCTGCCGCCGCAGGCAGGCCGCAAAGCTGCGCAGCGCCTCGTTCTCGGCGCGCACCCGCGACACCTGTCGGGGTTCGGAGCAGCAGCGTGGGTCAGCGCATGTGAGCCTCCCGCCAGGCAGCGTCCGGTCCAGGCCTGCAGGCAGCGGACCTCCTCCTGGAGGGCGGCCACCTCCTCCTGGCGCATGTCACGCATGAGCTTGGACGGCTCCTGCTCGGCCAGCCGCCTGCAGCAGCCCAAGAGACTCGGCTGACAGCTCGTGTTCAGTGCAGACGCTAGGTGGTTTCGGCGACGTGGACCAACCGGCGCTGGTGGAGGCCCAGGTCCAGCTGCTCCTCCTGGCTGCTGTCCAGCGAGTCGTGCCGCCGCTTCTCCTGCTTGCAGACGCCTGCGCGCACGCGCGACGCTGCTGAGCTGGCGAAGGTCGGCGCGCCCCCGACGTTTTCAAGAGCGTGCGTGGGTCGAAGATGGCCCAAACCGAAACGAGACGGGAGGGGGGGAAGGGGAGGCGGATTGCTTAAGCCGGAATCAACTGACCGGTCAACCGAAGTTCGCCACCACGGCTGCGCTGCGCGCAGTGAAGCGCAGACAAGGTGATAGGAGGTGATTACCGTCTTCTCTGCTTTCGATGCTCGTTGCTCGCACGGCCGGGCGTGAGAATTCGCGATCGCGGCCCGGCGGCTCAGAGATCGTGAACGCCCTGCGCGACTCCTCCGGCATGTCGCCGCGTGATCTGCACGGCGCCGCGATTGATCGATCGATCTGTGCAGCGAGCGAGAAAGCATCAAGGTCGGTTCTGGGATATTATTTCAAAACCATGGGGGACAGCTGCGTGTCTTTCCCCCCTACCACAAACTTGCACGCATCCTGTTACAAAGCAGGGCCGCTCGTGGCTCGCCTCAACGCGGGCGAGCGGCAAGCGGCTCCCAATTGCACCACTCAAGGGGTCGCGCAGGACTTCTGGCAGAACCGTCGAGAATAGCAGTAAACCAAGCGTGGCAGAACATGGGGCTGCAGCAACAGCCGCGGGGCATCGGGCGTCTTGTGCACACGAACGTGCCGAAAGCAGAACAGGGAGAGTTCGGGTCTGAAGCGGAAACACAGTGGCGGCGACGTGGGGGCAAGCGGCGCTCTCAAGCGGCCGCCTCGGGCTCGGCCTCGTCGGCCGGCGGCTCCTCCCTGGCCGCCGCCGCGGCCTCCTTCTCCTTGAGCCGCTTGCGCCGCTCGCGGGCGCGGTCCCCGATCTTGGCGGCCGGATCGCGGGGCGCGGTCGCCTTGGCGCGAGTCACGCGGATGCCGCCGTCCTCGGCCTCCGCCACGCCGGCGTCGCCGCCGCCGGACTGCTGGCCAGCCTCGGCGGCCCGCTTGGCGGCGCCCGCAATGGAGTAGTCGAACGGCAGCTCCCGCAGCGCAACAGGTTCCAGCTCGCCGGCGTCGAGCGCGCGCGCGCGGGCGCACATCGCGCGCAGCACCATGTTGCCGGCCGTCACGTTGACGCCCGGCCGCTCCTGGTAGGAGAACTCGTCCTGCACGGCCTGCACGGCGCGCTGCAGGCGCGCGACCTCGGCAGCCGGCAGCTCCCGCAGGTAGGCCACCATCTCGCGCGCGTCCTCCACCTCGATGGCGACCTCCTGCGGCAGCGAGCCCCGCTCAGAGGCGGGGCGGGGGTAGCCGCCTAGCTCGGCGGCGGCTCCGCAGCCAGAGCTGCAGGAGGGAGGGGCGGCGCAGGCGCATAGGGGCGGGCCAAGGGAGGGAGGAGGAGAGCGCGCCTTGGTGCGCGGGAAGTCCGGCACCCACCACTCGGCGTCGGTCGGGTGGTGCGGCCGCTGGCTGTTGTCGGCCGCGTCGATCTCCCAGTGGATCGTGATGCTGTCCGCCCACGGCGTCTGCTTGAAGCGGAAGAACAGCGCGAACTGGCTGTAGTCGATCTGCCGCAGCGGCGTTAGGGTTTTGTTAGGGTTTAGGGCGCGGCGGCGGCCGGGCGGCGGGACAACTGGGGAGGAAAAAGGTGCGCGCGCCTGGTCGGCAAAGGGCATGGTGTGGTACGGCGGCCCGGCAAAGACGGGGATGCAGCCGGCCATGATGGCCTCCGGCAGCCGCCGACTGGTCTGGCTGTCGCCGGGCGTCTGCAGGCAAAAGGTGGAGCGCATGAACTCGTCCATCTGCTCCCAGTGCGGCCGCTCGTTCTGCACCTCGGCCATCTCGCTGGCGTCGCCCGTGCACGCGACGCGCATGTCGCGCCCCATGTCTGCGGCCGGGCGGCGGCGGCGTCAGCGACTGCCTGGCCGGTCGAGAGGCGACCCTCCCTCTCGCGATGCAGCGCTGCGGAAGGCACGAGTCAGGTCGCGGTCCCCCTCCGAAAGCAGGGTGCTTTCCTGCGCGCTCATTTCCCACCGCTGCCTGCCCGCGGGGCGGCCGCCAGCAGCGTTGCGACGCCCGGCGAGAGTGCGTGCTGCTGCACAGGGCCACGGCGGCGGACTGGGGCCTGGCAGCATGCAGCTGGCCACATGCGCGGGGTGGGTGCGTGCAGCGCGGCAGGGGGAGGGGCCCGGGGGCGCGCCCTGGATGGCCTTGACGATGTGCACCCGCATCGTCTTGCCGACGTTCACCGTCGACTGCGCAATCCCGTTGGCGACCGCCTCGGCCTTCCACGTGAAGTTGAGCGGCGTGCACTTGCCCTTGAAGAAGAGCAGGAAGTCGCGGCCGACGTCGCGCGCGCCCGCCGCCAGCCGCGCCCGCTCTGCCTCCTGGAACTCGGCGATCTCGTGGTAGTGCACGCTGCCGGGCGCGATGACAAAGTTGCGCGGATTGTAGGGCACGCGCTTGCAGCGCAGCCTGCGGCGCGCGCGGCGTGAGGCGGCGGTCGGGCCCGGCGGCGGGAGGCTGATCCCGGGGGGCGGAGGGGGCTCCACCTCGAGGCGCGCACGTTGACGACGTGCATGCTGTTGGCGAGCGTGTTGCACAGGAAGAACTCGTAGGCGTCGCCCAGCAGGCCGTGCGCAAAGCCGGTGTGGCTCTGGAAGAAGACGTGCCGCTGACCCTGGTTCTCGGTCCAAACTTTTTGGTGGATCATGTGGTCGTAGATGAAAAAGAGCTGCTCGCCGGGCAGCTGGTCCTTCTTGTCCGAGTGGATGTAGGACAGCCACCACAGCTTGTAGCAGTAGTCGTCGACCAGCACCACGTCCGCGTCGTCGACATCCGAGGTCAGGATGCCGGCGCGCTCGGCGGCGCGCAGCGTGAACCAGGGCGCCGAGTTGCCGGAAAAGTAGTGCGGCGTGGGGATAATGCGCTTCTCGCGGCCCGCCTTGGACGTGCTGAACTCGCGCAGGTACGGCACCTGCGCGCGAGAGCGAGCAGCATCAAGAATCATAGCTTGCGACCGGCGCCCGACCGGGCCCGATCTTGGGCGTCAAACCGCGACCAAAGCAAGTGTGGAAGCTGCATTAAGGCCCCGAACGGGTGGGGGCGTGCCTGCGTGCGCGCATCCACGACGATATTGGCCAGCGAACAGCGTGGGATGCCGTGCTCCTCGGCCAGCGCATTCAGGTCGAGCACGGCCACCTTGCAGCCGTTCAGCTGCGGATCCTGGGCGACCTTCCCATACTCCTGCGGTGCACGCGGCCCGGGCGCTCGGCTCCCTGGAGACCGGTGCACCCGCAGACTGGATTCTGTGGGCGAGGTGCCGGCCCTCCATTGCAACTGGTTGTATCAGAGAGCATCCAGGCTCCACTGTCTTTTTTTCAATCGCTCAGTGAGCTGGGGCCGGACCTGCTGCAAGTTCCGACGCCGGTCTGCACGCAGCGCGCGGTGGGTGTCAGTGCGGCCGCAGATCAACCGTGTGAAGCGCAGTTGGGGCAGCATTGGCAAGCCTGCTTGCTCCGAACGACCCCTCAATCATCTTGCCAAAATCGCTGCGCGGATGCAAACGAATCCGGGACGCCATGCCGCGTTTCCGACACGAAGAATGCGTTTAGCAGCTTGAGGATGGAGTATCAAACAGGCTGCTCAGGCACCGATACAGCGCTGCGCCCCAGGGGCGAGCAGGGATGGGAGGGGGTAAACGAGTCCCAGGACTGCCGCACCATGGAAGACGGCTTCCGCCGCACACGATGCGAGCAGAAGCGCAGCAAAAGCAAGCTGCGCCGCCCGTGGCGTCCGCCGCATCCTCAGGCAGGCGTGGAGCGACGAACGCTGCCGCTAGGCATTGGCTTTTTCCGGCGCCGCGGCTTGTACCCCCCGGGGCGAGCAGCAGCCGTCCAGGCTCCCGGTCCCTACTGAGCTTCAGTGCGCATGAGTTGCCAGCAAGCCGTTGTGGTCGAGCGTCGACATCAACAGAACGTTGGAGTCGGCGTTCGGGGGGTACTGTTCTCCCCCAGCGATCGAAAGCCACTGCGGGGTCGCATCTGTCTGAAACTTCAAAGCTGGTGACCTCCAACGAACCGCTGATCAGCCGGTTCGCGCGCATGGGCCGGCTCGGGCCGAGGAGAGTTTGAATCGGCATGAGCATCCGGGGGTGGTAAGCATCGCCCAAGCGTGGTAGTGGCGTTCCGGCCGGAAGTAGCAGATTAAAGACGGCGCCAGCGCCGGGTGAAGCGGGCGTGCCCGCGAGGAGTGTGGTGCAAGGCGATTAGACCAGCAAAAACGGTGGGAAGGAAGCGAGCAGCCTCCAGGGCGAGGCAGCAAACAGGACGCACGAGGGGCGAGGAAAACGCCGCGAGCTGGGCGACACAAGCTACCTGACGGGGGAGGGCCCACGCGCCACCTGCGCTGGCCAGCAGCAAGTCGAGCAGCAGCCTGCCAAGCAAATGACGGCGAGGCGCTGCGGGCGGCGGCGGGGGGAGTGCATCATCATGGCTGGCGGGCATCGCAGGCCCCAAAAGCAACGCAGCCTGCGGCCCCACAGCACACACAGGAAACAAGGGGGCGCACTACAAGCACACAGACATAACACGCGCGCTCTCACTCTCAAAGCTCTCACTCTCATAGCGTTCCTGCTCGCGCTCGATGGCGCGAGCTGCTGGCTGTTGGGGGGGGGTCTCCGTCGGTCGTCCCCTAGTCGTCCGCGATCATGAAGCCGACCAGGCGCAGCTCCTGGTGCCGGTCAGTGAAGGGGACGAGCGAGAGCGTGCAGTGCTGCAGCTCGCACACGGCCACCAGGCGCATCGCGGCCAGCGTGGCCGCCTTGGCGCGCTGCCGCTCGCTGAGCGCCTCCAGGCGGCAGTGCGCCACAAAGTGCTTGCCCAGCCGCACGTTCTGGCGGGCTGCGGCCGGGCGGGCGGCGGGCGTCAGCGTCTCCAGCACGTGCGGGGCGGCTGGGGAGGCAGGCAGGGCGGCCCGGCCCGGTCAGGCGCGCGCACCGGCGAGCGTGCTGACGAACAGCGTCGGCGGCATGCGCTCAAGCAGGCGCTCCGGCACGAGCGCCTGCAGGCTGAAGAGCTCCACGACGGAGGCGCCCTCGGCCGTGCGCAGGCGGTGCTTCACGCGACCGCGCCACAGCGCGCTGCGCGGCGGCGGGCCCTCCGGCTGCGGCACCACACGCAAGCAGCCTCAGCGCCTGTGACTCGGCGACAAGCCTCTGCTGCAGCCGCTCGGGCCCGGAGGCGCGGCTCACCGCTGGGCCGGCGGGCGGCGAGCCGAGCACGAGCTGCGGCACCGGCGGCAGGTGCAGGTCGCGCTCCAGACTGCTCGCGGGCGCGGCGGGCGCGCGGCCGGGGCGCGGCAGGCTGGGCGCCTGCGGCGCGGCGCCCCACAGCCGGCTGACGAGGCTGAGCGTGTCGGCCGAAGGCTCCGCCCGCCCGGTCGGCGACTGCGCAGCAGGCACCCCACATGCAGGGGGTCAGCGCAGCCTGCCAGCTGTGTCTTGGGGGGCGGCGGCCGCTACGGCGGCAGGCAGCCAGCGGAGAGCCCAGATTCAGCTTCTTCCACCAGCCACGCACGGGAGGGAGAGGGGGGACGTCCCCCCAGGCAGGCCGGCGGCTCACCCGGGCGAGCGTGGCCGGCGGGATGATCTCCTGCACCGTCTGCGGAGCGCGCCCGAGCGCGTCCGAGAGCGGCGGCTCCTTGCTGCCGACGCGCGCCAGCACCGTGTTGATGCTCACCTCGCGCGTCAGGCGCCGCTTCTTGACGCCCGCGACGCCCTGCGCGCGCCGACAGCCTTGAGGCTCCCAGCCACACCGCCACCGGGCCATGCGGCAGGCGTGGTGGTGCCAGCTGCCCCCTGACCTGCCGGTCGGCCTTGTCGTCGCTCTCCGTCTCCCCTTCGCTGCCGGAGGCCGTCTCGCGAGCGGCCGTCGCGGCAAAGGGCGTGAACTCGGCCGAGCTCTTGCCGCTGTCGCCCGAGCCGAGCAGGCTGAAGGCGGACGGCGGCGGCGGCGGCGCCGGGTCCGCCTGCAGCCGCGGCGCTGTCGCATCAGCCGCTGGCTCGCGGCCAGACATAGCTGCAGAGGGCAAGGGGCACGCACTCGTACCTTGAGCTCCGGCTCCTTGAAGAGGCGCGCCGGCGGCCGCGGCCGCTTGGACGACGGTGGTATGCTGCCCGAGGTCACCATGCGGTTCTTGGTGGCAGCAGGGCCCGGCGACGCGCTGGGGCCGCCGTCTGCAGCGCCAGCTCGCCTTTTAGTGTAAGACTGTCAACGGCGGGCGGTGGCAGGGGCGCGGCAGCTTCTGGCGGGCGACCGCGGGCGCCGACCGAGCGCATGCGGCCAGCTGGACGTGTTGCGAGCAGGGGCATGGCAGCCGACGAGTGCAGTGAGGTGGCAGCCGCGGCCCGGCGTTTGTCATCGTGCGGCACCGCAAACTCTTCGAGCCGCATGTCGAGCCTACCGCCGTACCACTCCAAGCCGCTTCTTTCGTGCGTCTGCAAGTGTCTCGCGTAACACACCCAACCGGGAAAAAGGGGGTCGCACCGCGCCCGCTGGTCGTCGCCGTGGCGCCGTGGCTTGGGCGCGCCGGCTGCTCCGCCTTGGCGCTCGCCCGCTCGGCAAAGTCCAGCAGACCCTGCACAGCCTCGTGATCCGCCGCCTCCATGGCGGCACGACCTATGCTGCTGCTCTCGCTCGAGAAGGTGGAGGTCTCGCGGCCGCCGAAGCTATGTTGTTCTTTGCTTGCCGAGAGGCAACTTGAAGGGGGCTGTCAGTTGATAGGCAAGCGTGTTGTAGACTGGAAGAGTCCACACACTCGACGTGTTGTGGTGGGGCCAGCGGATGACGGCAGTGACGCCGGAGCCTCTCCTCCGAAACCAACCTCTCCGTCTCTTCATGAGCCTCTCGCCGGACCTGTCTGCCTGTAGATTGTCAGTTGCGCCGCGTGCCGCCCGCCCTTGGTCTGTGCAGCGAGCCTCCATCCTTTCTGTCGATCCACACATTTGGTTGCCAATCTTCTCCAAAATCAAGCGCTACTGCATCCAGATGCAGCAGTAGATCTGATGATAACCGTGAATGATGATAACCGTGAAGAGTGTTTGGCTGCCGACTAGCTGATTCACATCACCACTGCATTTCTTTCTTGAGGTCCCAATCGCGAGGTCTCCGTCTCTGGACAAGAGCAGCAATCACCTTGATCAGGCCGCTCGTTCGAAAACTGTCACCATTGAACCAGTGAAAGGCTTTGGGCGATTTGCTCTGATGAGCGGCGGGGAGCGCCTCCCCGCCTTTCGCCCACAAAAACGAGATCTTCAAAGACTCACAAACCAGACGCATTGGCAAGCCAGCCCTGCAGCTTGAACCCACGCTGGCCTGACCGGTAGCAATTGCCGCGCTCCGGTGGTTAAGGCCCGCGATGGCGGGCCTGGCCGAGCAAGCGCGGCTGCTGTCGACTGGCGCGGCGCATCCCGCTTTAAGCCCCGCCCGGGCGGCCCGTCAGAGGGACGGCGGCCGCCTAGCGCACACATCGGGGCGAACCTCGACATTCTCGCGCGACCAGGCTAGTCTCTGGCCCGGGCCGCAGCCTCCAGCTCCCCTCAGCAGCAAGCACGCACCGTGAGTCACCAGGCCACTGCGGCTGGCCCGGCGATGCGCGCTCCAGTCGGCGGCCGAGGCTGGCTTCCTGCATCTCCTGCGCTGCCTGGGCCCTTAAAGCCCCTCCCCAGGCGGCATCCGACGCCTTCCCAGCCGCCCGCAGGCCAGCAGGCAGCCGCTCTGCACAGCCGCGGCCGGCAGGGAGGGCAACGGCGCGGCGACGCCCGCCCGCCCTGCGCCGCCCGAGCAGCCCGGCCTGGGCGAGCTGCGGCGGGAGGTCTCGGAGCTGCGCCAGCTGGTGGCCGCGCAGGGCGACCTCGTGCAGCAGCAGGCGAGCTGCCCCGCCGCTCTGCTGCCCATTCACACCCGCCGCTGGCAGCTGACCATCTCCCCGCCGCCGCTGCCAGACGGCGACGATAGAGCGGCTGCAGCAGCAGCTGGCGGCCAGCCAGAGCAGCGCGGACGTGCGGCCGCCGGCGGCCGCCGGCTGGAGCGCGGCCGTCAACCCGTTCGAGGCGCAGCGGGCGGCGGTCGGCGACCGGCGGTACCTCGGCATGTATGACGCGCGCTTCCACTCGACCACCTGGTGCGCGCCCTCCCGCCGCGCTGTAGCAGGGGTGAGGGGGCAGGGCAGGCGAGCAGCAGCGGCGCGCGGCGGCGGGGGCAGCAGGGGAGGAGGGTCTCCCGTCGCTGCGCAGCCCACCGGGCCGGCTAGGCCTGCTCCGCAGGCCGGGCAGGGGCCTCTCACGAGGCGCGCCCGGCGGCCGGCAGGGGCGCGACGCCCAAGGACTTTCGCGTGCTGCCCAAGCGCATCATCCTCGTGCGCCACGCGCAGTCGGAGGGCAACGTCGACTCGGCCGCCTACACCTTTGTGCCCGACCCGCAGGTCCCGCTGGTGCGCGCCCCCCGCCGCCGCCGGGTTTTGCCGCCCAGTTTTGCCGGGAGTTTCGCCCCCTCCCGTCGGGAATGCCACTCGACAGGGAGAAGAAGCTCGGCGAGCTGCGGCCTGGTCGCAATGCGGCGGCGGCGGCCCTGCCGTGAGGACTCGCCAGGGTGGCTGCTCGCGGACGGCCGGCCTGCGGGTGGCTGCCGGCTGCTGAGGCTCCTGCTGCCGCCCGCGCGCAGACGGAGAGGGGCCACAGGCAGGCGCGCGAGGCGGGGGAGGCGATCCGGGCGGCGTGCGAGGCCGCGGACGGGCCCGACCTGAAGCTGTACTTCTACACCAGCCCCTACAAGCGCAGCCAGCAGACGTTCGAGGGGCTGGCGGCCGCCTTCACCCGCGACCAGATCCTGGGCTGCCAGGAGGAGGTGCAGCTGCGCGAGCAGGACTTTGGCAACTTCCAGGCGCGGGCTCCAACCCCCTCGGCCGCGTATCTCTTCATCTGGCACACCTGCTACACCATGCATCGGCCGGCCTGGTCGGGGCTGAGCCTGCCGGCGGCTGCGGCCGGCGCAGGACATGGAGGGGAAAGCGCGGGAAAAGGCGGAGCGGCTGCGCTTTGGCCGCTTCTTCTTCAGGCACGCCCCTCCCTGGGGGCCTCGCGGCTGCTTGCGGTGTGGTGTGCTCGGCTGCCGTGCGGACGCTGCAGGCTGGCGGGCGGGGCAGCAGAGGCAGCGGCCGCTGTGTGTGGACAGCAGCCGGCGCGCACATGCGGAGCCTGCTGCGCTCGGGGCAGCCGCAGCAGGGGGGGCAGCTGCAGGGCAGCTTCCCGAGGCACCCCACTACACCGGGCGGCAGGTACGCCAACGGCGAGAGCGGCGCGGACGTGTACGACCGCATGACCATCTTCGAGGACCACCTGGTGCGCGACGCGAACGCCGGTCGCTTCGCGCGCGACGCGACGCTCGTGCTGGTCACGCACGGCCTCGCGCTGCGCGTCTTCCTCATGCGCTGGTTCCACTGGTCGGTCGACGACTTCCTCGAGGTCTACAACCCGCCCAACGCGGTGGTGCGCGCTCCGGCCCCTCCTGTGCGCGGGGGGCGCTTTTGCCGGGTGTGGGGTTCGACGGCGCCGCCTCCAGTCCAGCTGCGCCCGCCGCTGCTGCTCTGATGCTGCGGTGCGTGGCCGCTCCAATGGGGGGAGAGGCCGATCACGGACCAGACCGACAGCCTTCGTGGGGCTCAGGCGGCAGCCGTGGGGGGTAGCCCAAGGGGCTGACGCCGCCCGCCGCGCAGCCGCTGGTGATGGAGCGCGTGGACTGCACGGCGGCGGACGCGGCGGCGGGCGGGCAGCCGGCCTGGATCCACACCAAGGCGCTGTACCGCCTGACCGAGGAGAGCCGCGACCTGATCAAGGGCTGCACCGCCGAGATGTGCATGACCTCCTGCCTGCCGACCAGCTCGGCCGACTCGCTGTGGGACGCGGGCGGCCAGCGGCGCGAGTTCCCGCCCTGGGACGCGGTGCTGCCCTCCTGAGGAGGCGCGCCGCCGGCTGGCACCCCTGGGAGTGGAGGAGCTTGGGCGGCACGCGCCGGCCAGTCCCCTTCCGGCAGCCGGGCCGTTTGCTTAGCTTCTGCTTAGACCTGCGTGTCATCGTTTGCTGAATGCACTTTAGCCGGGGCGTCGTGGATGACTGTGGCTCCTTTCCTGCTCGCGCTCGTGACGGAGAGATGCAGTTCAATGTGAGAATATTTGGACACTGCAACAGCCCGCCGCTCTCTGGGGTGCGGTTGTCGCGACCGCAATTGCTCGCGCGCAGCCATCTTACACGTCAGATAAAGCGTAAAGCCACCCCGGTCTCGCCTGATCCGCTGCAGTTAGGATCGCGGACCTGACTTGGACGACAAAGTACAAAGCCCCGGGGCTCCGGTGGCCGTTGCGTGTCGATCGGATGTTCCGGATTCGCTACATGTTGCGACTGCCCCCCCGGTTTGAAAAGTACGCAATCGGCGCGCCGTCAGCCATCGCCGGACGCTTATTATCAATGTGAATAACCGTTTCCTGCTGCTCAAGGGTCGATTCGGCGTGCAGCCGCAGCAGCCGCGCCTTCGCAATCTCTGGCGCCACGAGCGTCCAGAGCGCCGCACGCACGGTGCCGCGCGTCGCCCTCGCCTGCATGAGAAACTGGTGTCTTACGCCTCCACGCCTGCAAATCAGAGGGACGTTTCGCTGGAATCCTTCGCGATCGATCGGGGGCTTTATTTATATGTTCAAGCTGATCCCCAGGGGCAGCAAGCGCTACGAGCAATCAGCTCGTACCGCTGGAAGGAGTTCTGGGGATCAAGCACAGTGCTCGTCCGGCGCCGCTCAAACGAGCACGTTTCGTTCCGTGCCGCATCCCAGCCGGCCCCCCTTCTCCGCGGCCGCGCGCTTGCGACCCGCTTCGCAAAATTCTACATCAGGCCCGCCCGGCAGACCTGGACCAGCCCGGCGCCGACCCGAGCTTGCCTGCACGTCGTCGCGTCCATCTCAAGTCTTCTTTTTCCGCACACCGGAGAGCGCCCGGGCCCGGCGAAGCTCGCGACGGACGGGCCGGGTAGTTGGAGACGACCGGCCGCGGGCGATGCTGATGAGCGAGAGGCGCCGCAGCCCACTGCCACAGGGTGAGGCCCGTCCCGCCTGGCACCGGATGCCGGCGCTTCCCGCCTTGTCCCTCGCCCGGAGCTCGATCGGGCCTCGCGTGGTGGCCCGGCGGGTCCGGGATGATCGCCCGCCCCTGTGCGTCCCCCGCACCGCTCCGCAAGCTCCAGACGGCCTGGCGGGGCCTCGATGTCGCGGACTTGCCCCCGGCCCCTCGGAGCTGAGGCTGCCGCAAACCAACCGCTTCGGCTGGCGCGGCGCCGCGCTCGGCGTGATCGGCGAGCAGCTCGGCCCGGCGGCGCGAGCCTGCGCGGCGCCAGTGTTGCGGGCAGGCCTTCGCAGCAGCTGCTGGGTCCCGCCGTTTCCAGCATGCTGGCGGGGGGGTCCCAGCAGGGAGCCGGGAAGTCGTGCTGACGCCCAGCTCGGCCGGCTGCTGCGCAGAGCGCGGCGGAGAGGAGGCTGAGCAGCCGGTCATGCGGTCAGGCTCCGGCGTGACTCGGCCGGTGCCGGTGCGCCTGGCGCCCGGCTGCAGGTCGCCCGGCGACGCCTCGTCCGGCAGCGTGCTGTCCTGCTTCCAGCGCGGCGGCGGCCTCGGCCAGCCCTCGCAGCCGCAGCACAAGTCGGCCTGGGCCAAGTACGGCCCGCCCCCTGTCGGTTCGCCCCGCACCGGCCAGCACTCCCCGACGCATTGCTGACGCCCGCTCCTGGCTCGCCGCAGGTACGACGGTCAGGCGAGCGACTCGCGCTCGCACTCCCTCTCGCCGCCGACCGGCTCCCCGCCGCGGCCGCAGCTGAGCGCGCCCGCCCGGCCGGTCGCGCGCCTCCCGCTCGAGCCGCAGCAGCCGGGCGAGCAGGGCCTGCCGCCGCCGCTGCACCCGGACCCGCAGGCGGCCTACCTGGCCTCCCTCAAGGCGGCGCTCAGCGGGCAGCTGGCGGCGGCCGCCGGCGCCTCGCGCGGCTCGCAGCCGGGCTCACCGGCCCGCTTCCAGCCGCCGGGGGGCTCGCTCGGCCGCCTGAAGCAGGAGCGGGGCGACCCCGAGAACGGCAGCCTGTCCATCCTGCCGGAGGCGCCGCCGGGCCGCTTCCGCCCGCCGGCGGCCGCGCCCCCCGGCGAGGTCGCGAGCCACATGGCGCGCATCAGCGACCGGCTCGAAGAGCTGCTGCGCGGCCAGGCGGGCGGCGCGCTGGCGGGGCTCAGCCCCGCGCTGGCGCCGCACGCCTCGCTGCCGGCGGCCGGCAGCCTTCACACAGCGCTGCCACGGTGCGTCACCCACCCCCGAATCCTGGTCTTTTTGGTCCGTTCTGCACAACACTGGGGGGCGTCGTGTGGGCCGCGGTGAGCACGGTCGAACTGCGGCGTGCAGTTTCGCGAGCGCAGACCCGCTGCGGCCGCCCGGGCGGCTGGCTTCCGGCGAGCTGGACGGGCTGCGCCAGGTGGAGGGCGCGCGCGGGGGAGGGCCTCGCCGCTGGGACAGCGCCGCCAGCCTGGCCTCAGAGCAGTCGGCGGGGCTGTTCGCGCAGCCCAGCTGGCCGGCGCCCGCCGCGCCGCCGCCCGCGCTGCACCCGGGCCTGCTGGGCGCGCTGAGCGCGGGCGACGGCCAGGCGCTGCTGCAGTCGCTGCAGCTGCTCTGCCAGGCGCGCCCCCCTGTCCCACGCCACCGACCCCCTTCTGTCTTTATGAGGGCCCGCCTGCAGCTCGGCAGCCCAGGAGGGCTGCCGCGTTCCACCGCCCATAACCCCCCCCCCCCCCCCCCCTGAAGCTGGCCTCGTGCGCGCGCAGGCGAACGAGATGGCCGCGGTCGCCAACCAGCGCATCCAGGCCTTCAGCCTGGCGGCCAGCGCCAACCTGGAGGCGGCCGCCGGCATGCGCAAGCGCAAGGGCGGTGCCGGCGGCCTCGCCGAGGAGGCGGGCGGCCCGCCGGCCAAGCGGCCGCCGCCCGGCGGCTGCGAGCAGGAGGGGCCGGGCGGGTGCGGGGCCAGGGATCCCGGCCGGCAGGCCCGCCCCTCCTCCGCCTGGCTTCCAGGATGCCTGTTTGCCCGCCCGAGAGGGTGGCTGGCGGCGCGGCTGCTTGCCTGGCAGCCTGTCTGCCGGGTGTGTCCGCCCTCGCAAGGGAGGCGCTGAACGGGCGCGTGTCTCTGGCCAGGCGTGCGCTGAGTGCGGGACCACCAGCACGCCCACGTGGCGCCGCAACGGCCTGCGGCTGATGTGCAACGCGTGCGGGCTGCGGCGGGCACGCTCGCTGCGCTCGGCCGTGCGCAACAACTCGCTGCCGATCCCGCTGGCCAAGCGGGAGGCCTTCTGACGGCGCCAGCCCCCGCCCGCCTGCCCGCCCGTTGCTTTTCAATAAGAGCGCTTCCAGAGAGGGTGCCTGCCTGCCTGACTGACTGCACATGATTTCGCGTCGCTCCTGCGCCGGCCCCGGCTCCTGAAGGTTCCCCCAGCAAACAACACTTGCGCGGCGCCGCGTTGGCGCCCTCTCCCCCCCTTGTCCCCTCCACAGTACAGAACATGCTGCCTCGCCCAGCTGGGCATGCCAGCCACCGCTTTCGCCTGCTGCTGCCGCTGCCGCTGCCGCTGCTTCCCTGTCCCCAGCCGCGCCCCCGAGCTCGGCCGCGCGCGGATTGCCCGAGCGCGTGAACTGACCTCCGGCCCGCCCGCCCTCTGCGGCCGGGCGGCCGTCCCATGAATGCCCTTCCCACGCGTCGGCACGCTCTCAAGTGCTCACCGCGCCTGTAACTCCTCTCAACTCCCGCATTCGTTCGTCCGGCCGAGCCGCTTGCAGCAGCGCCGGGACACAGCTCACAGGGAGCGGCAGGGTGGGCACACAGTCTCCTCTGCAACTGCCTAGTCTACAGCCCGGCATCCAGGAAATCCTTCCTAGCGTTACTGCAGAATCGGAGTGCCGCCAGCGCGGCAGCGAGGCTACTCCTGGCGGACGTTCCAGACGTAGGTTCCCCCGCTGCTGCCGCCGCTCTCGATGCGCTGCTCCGGCGGCGGCCGGCAGGCGCGCGTCGGCGGCAGCGGCTTGCGCAGCAGCACGCGGCGGAAGGGCCCGAACAGCGCCGGGTCCCGCGCGCGCTCCGCGTAGCCGGCCGCAGAGTACAGCGCCAGCGCCGGCCGGTTCCGCGTCTCCGTGTGCAGCCAGACGTCCTCGTGCCCCCAGCGGCGCGCTGCAGTGCGGGGAGCGCGCGTCGCTCGCCCCGCTGCCTGCTGCTGCGCGCGCAGAAGAAAGGCGTCGGGGCCGTACCGAGACGCTCGCAGCCTTCCAGCAGCTGGCGCGCGGCGCCCCGCCGCCGGCTGCCGGCCGCGACGGCGACGTTGCTCACGCAGCAGCGCAGGGGCGCGCGCGACGGCCAGGGCGGCGGCAGCAGCGCCTCCGGGGCCGCCAGCGAGACGACCGCGCAGCCGGCGAGCGGGCCGCCGCCCTCGAGCGGCTCCGCCACCAGGCACGCGAACTGGCGCGTGCGGCGCCAGCGACGCTGCGCCTGCCTGCGAGCCACAGGGGGTGGGCGCCAAGGGCTCGAAGGGCCCGCGGCCTGCAGGTCCCTGAGGGGCAGTGGGCGGCTGAGGGGGTGAAAGGCCGTGCCTCTGCAGAGGTGAGGAGGGCAAGCTGCTGAGGGTCGGCCGCCCCGCCAGCCGATCAAGCTCAGCTCGCATGGCCGCGTTCAGCTGCAGCAGCCGCACCTCGCGCGCCTGCCGCCGCGCCTGCGGCCGGCCAGTCGTCAGGGCGAGGACGCCTTGGCAGACGCGTGCGAGCATCGCTGGGCACGGCAGCAGACCTCCTGCTTGGCGCGCAGCGACTTGCTGAGCTGCGTGGCGACATCACGCTGCAGGTCCTGGGACGCCCGCTGCACCTGGCCGCTGGTCGGCACGGGCCAGCCGACCAGGCCGGCCCAGGTGGCTGGCCCAAACACCTGCAGGCAGCAGGATGCAGGATGCGTGGCTACCAGGCGAGGGGCATCAGGCGCAAGGCATGATCAGCTTGGAGCGCAGGGAAGCTCTCACACCTCGGCGCACAGCTCTGCCACGGCATCCGCGTCGCTCAGCGTTGCTTGCCGCACGCGGAACTGCTGCTGAACGGGCTCGGCTCTGGCCACGCAACAACACCTCTCAGCGACATGCCGTCCGCTTAATAACCGCATGCGCCCTGGCAGGCTGCCGGGCCATGCGCATGGCGCGCATGGCATGCCGTCCAGAGTGGCTGGAATTGGCCTAGGGATCACGCGGCGTTCAAGCGGTGATGCAGCTGTCGATGAGGAACAATCGCGATCGCGATCGATGTCTGTTGTCTGTTGCCCGCGTTCGCAGCAGGCTGTTCTGTGTTCTGCATTCTGCACGGTCCTGTAGGGCGCATGCCATTTCGGCGCGTGCGCGGGTAGATAGCTGAAGGGGCTGGTCTGTGCCTTCAAGCCCCAAAGGCACGCTTTTGCCACTGGCGAGTGGCACTGCCACTCATGCCCTTATTTTTTTATTCCGGAGAGAGCCGCGCGCGTGTGCCGCAACCAAGATGCTGACTGTTCAAGAGTTGCACGCCACAGTCTGCACTTCGATCGCTAAGCCCCTGTGCGCAATCGGAAATGCCTCACCATCACGTTTTGTTCAAGTGGATGACTGAAACATCCTGGAGGACGCCGTGCGCCTGCAAGGGGCAAGCTTGGTGGCTGATCCGACCAAAATCGGCCACTCCTCACGAATTGCCTCGTGGTGGCCTGCGCAGATGGCGCTCCTGCGCGCCCTGCGGCGCGGCGGCGCCGCCCTGGCCGCCGCTCCGCCCGCGCTCGGCTGCCGCTGGATGAGCCACGCCGAGAACACCAACACCTTCATCAGGGAGGCGCTGCAGTCGCTGGAGTACCCCGAGAAGCTGCAGCGCCTGCTGCTGACGCCGCAGCGCGAGGTGCTGGTTGAGCTGGTCGTACAGCGCGACAATGGCGAGATCCAGACCTTCAGCGGCTACCGCGTGCAGCACGACGACAGCCGCGGGCCCTTCAAGGGCGGCCTGCGCTACCACCCGCAGGCCAGGCCCTCTCTTCCTGGGGGCCGCAGCGCACGGGATCCTGCTGGCTGCGAGGGGATGCCTGGGGCCGCGCCCAGTGGTCGCATCATGAAAGCACAAGAGACCAGGACCGGGCTTCCTTGCTGAGGTCCCGCCCCCGCGCCTGCCGCAGGTGGATCTGGACGACGTGCGCAGGTACGCCCAGCCCGCCCGCCCCTCCTGCCTGCTCTCGCAGCCTGTCCGGTCGCAGCTGGCGTGGGGCTGACACGCACCGGCTGCTGCACCCGCAGCCTGGCCAGCCTGATGACCTGGAAGACGGCGGTGATGAACCTCCCGTTCGGCGGCGCCAAAGGTGCGCCCCCCTGTGCTCCCTCAGAGGGCAGCAAAGGGGCGGGAACGCGCGCACGAATCCCCGCAAGCACGCATGCAGCTGCCGGAAGCCGACGGCACAGCATTCAGAGGCGCCCCTTTCCCTCCCACGTCCAAGCGAAGGGGGCCCATCTCCCCTGCAAGCATGCGGCCCAAGCCCAGACGGCACCGAGGCTTCTCATCGCACAGCTGCCGAGGAGCGCCGGCCGCAGGCGGAGTCACCGTCGACCCCAGAACGCTGAGCGGCCGGGAGCTGGAGAAGCTGACGCGGAAGCTGGTGCAGGCGCGCTCCCGCCGATGCCCACAGGCGCCTCCAGCCCCGCCAGCCGCCGAGGCAGTGCGGGCGCCTGCCGCCGCCAGGAGTCAGCGTGTGAAGGAGGCCCCAGCTGGGCGGCTGTTTGGTGACTGTGTCCCAGTCAGAGAGCGGGCCGAGCGGGTGCTGCCCCGCCCCCCTCTGCAGGCGATCAAAGACGTCATCGGCGTGCAAACAGACATCCCTGCGCCCGACATGAACACCGACAGCAGCACCATGGCAAATCCCCCCCCCCCCCCCTTTCCTCCCACTGAGCGGGTGAGAGTCGGCTGGTTACCTGAAGATGACTGATCGATCCACGACTGCGATTCCCAGGCCATCTTCTTCGACGAGTACTCCAAGTTCCACGGCCACTCGCCAGGTGCGCCCCCCCCCCTCCCCCCGCGAGCCCGCTCGGCAAGCTGCCAACCAGGCGGCGCTGAGGCCGACCGCTGCTGCGTGCCTGCAGGCATCGTCACCGGCAAGGTCCGCTGCCCGGCCCCCGCTGTCTCCCTGCTCTGCACCGGCCCTGGGCCCATAACCTGACACGGCGGCCTCCATGCCGCCCCCCCGCAGCCGGTGCAGCTGCACGGCTCGTACGGCCGCGACGCCGCCACCGGCCGCGGCACCGTCTTTGCGACGCGCGAACTGCTCAAGGCGAGCGGCGCGGGCGGGCTGCAGGGCAAGACCTTCGTCGTGCAGGCGCCGCCCCGCCCACGCTCCGCCGCCCATGTGCCCCGTCAGCTGCCGGCGGCTGCCGCTCCCTGCCGTGCGCTGAGGCTCCAGCAGCACGGCCCGCGCCTGCCCAGCCGCCGCCGGCCCCTCACTGCTGCCTGCACTGCCGGCCACGCACGCCGCTCTCAGACTCCTCTCCTTCCCTGACATGCGCTTGGGCCTCCCTTGCCAGCTGGTTTCCAGACACCTCTGACTGGAAGAGGCGCTGCCACCTTCTGTGCAGGGTTTCGGCAACGTGGGCGCCTGGGCGGCCGAGATCTTTGCCGAGCAGGGCGGCCTCGTGATCGCCGTCAGCGACGTGCACGGCGCGACGTACAACGCCGGCGGCCTGGACATCAAGGCCGTGAGGCGCCACCTGGCCGAGGGCGGCGCGCTCGACGCCTTCCCGGGGGGTGCGTTCCGCCGGCCGCCTCCTTCGCGGGCAGCTCGCCCGCGGCGAGAGGAGCCATGCAGCTGTGCTGTCGTTGCGGGGGCCAGCTTGCAGGCGCCCAGCGGCAGGCTGCTGGGCTGCGAGCAGAAGGGCAGGAGGCCGTGCTGCTGCTGCCGCTGCTGCTCATGGGGGAGCAGTTGCAGAGCCGCCTCCTCTCCCAGGAGCCTGCAAATTCCACACCCCCCGAAGCATGCAGGCAGCAATGCTCCAACAGCCGGCAGGCACAGCGGCAGCAGCTTGCGACTCCAACCTCGGACCAGGCTGTCGGACAAGCCCCTCCGACTCGGGCGCTCGGCAGGCGAACGCATCGAGCAGGGCGCGCTGCTGGGGCTGGAGTGCGACGTGCTGGTGCCGGCGGCCATCGGCGGAGTTATAACCGAGGAAAACGCCGGCAGCCTGGCCTGCCGCTTCCTGGTCGAGGCGGCCAACGGGCCGACTACGCCCGCCGGCGACCGCATGCTGCGGGAGCGCGGGATCACGGTGCTGCCGGACATCTACACCAACGGAGGCGCGGCCGCCCTTTGGGGGACTGCACGCATGCTGCTGCAGACCAGGGCTGCTGCGTCGGCACTGCATGGGAGGGCGTCTCGTGGCGCAAACTGACGTGCAGAGGCGTCTGGCTCCCAGGTGGTGTGACTGTGTCATACTTCGAGTGGACCCAGAACCTCCAGCTCTTCCAGTGCGCCCCTACCACCTCCCCCGCCTTGCTCCCCGCGCATGCCGCACACGCGGCCGAATCCGCACACACGTGCCGGGAACGCCCTTACCCAAAGCTCGGGAGAGCGCCCAGCAGAGCCCCGCCCGGCCCCCACCCAGGTGGGACGAGGAGGAGGTCAACAGGCGGCTGGAGCGCTACATGGTGGAAGCCTTCCAGTCCATCTGGGCTATTCACAAGGAGCGCGGCCTGCCGCTGCGCACCGCCGCCTTCACGCTCGCGCTGCAGCGGGTCACACGCGCGCACCTGCACCGCGGCTTTGACTGAAACAAGCAGCCCGAGGCGCCCTGCCCTGTGCTGGCACCGCCGACTGCTCGGACACAAGGCTGGCTGGAGGCGCTGCCTGCTGTGACACTCTGGCCTGATGTGCCGCTGGCTTATGATGCCGGATTGGCCTGAGGGAGCCCCGCGAGCTCTGGCACCGGGGGCCTGACTGCTGAAGCTGCTGCGGCAGTGGGCACGCCATCCCTGGGGAAGGTCGGAAAGGACCGTCCACCGATCCCATCACAGTGCGCTGCTTGCCACCTTCAGCTGGCACTTTTGCATTGAACTCGGAGTTCAGAGTGGGAATTTAGAACTCCCATGGTCAGCCTGGCGCTCGCCTGCTCGCCCAAAACTCGTGCAACAGCAGAATCCTTTCCAGGAAAAGTCGATTCACAACTCGCAACCATGAACACGAGCATCGCCAGCCCGGTGGCCGCTGCCCGCCCGCAGGCGCTGGCTCCCAGGTGAGTATCTGACCCGCAAACGCGAGGGAGGGGTGGCCTGCTTTGCGCCTGGACTGCCAGGCACCTGGCTTACCCGCTCTGCTTTTCCTCTGCATGTGTTCACAGCAAGATCGAAGCGTGATCTCCTCTCCTCAACGACCGCCCTTGCCGCGCGCAGGAGCCTGGCTCGCGCTGTGCCGGCCTTCTGCCAGCGTGCGTCTTCCAGATACCGCTGGCATCTCGATAATGGTCCGCTGAGATTGACCTTGCGGCGTGGGCTACCAGTATTGGGCGCCGGGCGGCTCGCATGCGGCGATTTGGTGGGGGTCGTCCGGCCGCTTGTGAAGGGCTTTTGGGTCAGGAGGTCGGGCAGACGGATGGCATGATCGATGCGTGGCGCGGCTGCCCCAGGAACCGCCTGATTGCGGCCGCGCTGAGGCGTGGCGCGCGCCACCATGCAGAGCGGCGCGCGGCCGTCCGCGTGCAGTCGCGCAACTTCAAGACGAAGGAGGACGACGTCGCGGGCGTGGACAGCGAGGAGATCAACGCCAAGCTGCAGGAGTACGTCGACAAGGCCAAGGTGGGCAGTAGCCTCGGCAGCTTGAAGCGCAATCCAAACAACTGGACGATTCTCTAGCGGATCCTTTGGCGAGGTAGACTGCAGCGAGCGGCGTGTCGATTAACGCGCACGGCATGCCGTCACGTGCAGACCAAGTGGGACCAGACGGAGGAGAAGCCGGCCGTGGTTGCGATCGGCGTTGTCGCCTTCATCAGCATCTGGGCGCTGTCCGGCCTGGTTGACCGCGTCGACCGGCTGCCCATCGTGGGCGGCCTGCTGGAGCTGGTCGGTCTGGTGGTCACCGGCTGGTTTGCCTACCGCTACCTCACCTTTGCGCCCGACCGGTACGCATCTGCCGCGGCTGGCGACACTGCGATCCTGCTGGACAGCCAGGGCTTCAGCTGCTGCCCTTTGGGTGGCGCAGCTTGCTTGCTGTCGTGCTCGCCATCTGGCTGGCTGCCGCTGAACAGGTGGTCTGACGCCTGCTTGTGGCCCTCCGTTGCAGCGAGGAGCTGAAGCGCTCAATCGACAACTTCTTCTCCAAGGTCACGGGCAAGTGAGAAGGGGAGATCGCGACAGGAGAGAAGAAATTGGCCTTGTTGCCCGAGCCTGGGCGCAGTGTGCGCCACGGGCAGGGTGCAAGTGCAGCATGCTGGCTGCCCAGCCGCGTCTGCGGCAGCAGAGCTGCTTCTGAATGTTGTGCGGGTCTGCGCACTGCGAGGAAACCCGAGAGAGATGTGAGGATCGGTCTGGCCGGGATTCGTCAGTCACTCCTGAGCAGGCAGCAGGAGGGGCACGTCCTGAGCGGTGCAAGGAGCACCGCTAATGATGACGTGGGCACATCTCTACTCGGGTAGCCTCTCAGGTCGTTTTGGGCGGCAGTCCCAGCAGCTAGGACCCCCTCTGGCACCGACTCCCTTCTAGAAGGAGGTTGCCACTTGCTCGATGCTCGACAGCCTTGGCGGGGGAGGGGGCAGGGAGAATGGTTCCCCTTCCTCAAAACGCATAATCCACACTCCACACACACACCAGAAGAGCAAGCTCCTTCCGACATGGCGCGTACCAAGCAGACGGCTCGCAAGAGCACTGGAGGTAGGCATCCTGGCCGGCAGACTTGCCTGGCCCCCCGCCCTGGCACCCTTGTTCGGCTCTCCGATGGCCAGATTTGCTCTCTACTGGGCCGGCCGCGAGCGGAGATCCTCTCTTGGCTCGCGTCGCTCCGCGCCTCGGGTAGCATCCCGCGCGAGCGGCTGGATTTTCCGGCGTTGGCGTCTTTCCCCGCTCCCGAAGGCTGAGCTGGTCAAATCGTCCCTTCCTCACGACCGTATTCCCCCGAGGAGCTGCAAATTTCTGGCATCAAGGCGACTTCGACTGCCCCATTGTTAACCCCCCTGCTACACCTCCGCAGGCAAGGCGCCCCGCAAGCAGCTGGCCACCAAGGCCGCCCGCAAGTCCGCCCCGGCCACCGGCGGCGTCAAGAAGCCCCACCGGTGCGCTGCCCGCCTGGTGGTCGTTAGTTTGACGTCAAAGGCCAGGCCACCTGACGCCTCTCCCTGAACTTGCAGCTACCGCCCGGGCACGGTGGCGCTGCGTGAGATCCGCAAGTACCAGAAGAGCACGGAGCTGCTGATCCGCAAGCTGCCCTTCCAGCGGCTGGTGCGCGAGATCGCGCAGGCACGGTCACCGACCTCCTCTTGCCTGCTCGCGCCTTTGCGTCAGTGCAGTCCCCAACACATGCATGCTTACCTTTACCTGGGCACTGTGCTCTGCAGGACTTCAAGACCGACCTGCGCTTCCAGTCCAGCGCCGTGCTGGCGCTGCAGGAGGCGGCCGAGGCGTACCTGGTCGGCCTGTTCGAGGACACCAACCTGGCCGCCATCCACGCCAAGCGCGTGACCATCATGCCCAAGGACATCCAGCTGGCCCGCCGCATCCGCGGCGAGCGCGCATGATCACCCTGTCTCTGCCCATGCCGTAGTCTCACTGAGATGCCTTGTGCATGTACCTGTATCCCGCCTGCAGCCACGCCGATGTGGCGAGATGCGCCTGTAAACAGCTCTCCATGCCTGCTGGTGAGAGCGTTGTGCGCCCTCCCTAGGCCATTGGAGCCGCTCGCCGCTCAATAGGGACCGCGAGTGCGGCTCAGTACTTTGCGAAGAGAATTACGCACATCGGGCTCCTCTGGCAGTCGTCTGGGCTCCGCCGGCAGCCGCGAGAGCGTAGGAGGCGGCGACCCGGCTGGCCTAGCGCACGGCCGAGGAGTGATGCAGGGCCGCGTGCGAGCGGACGCGTCGCTCATGCAGCGGCACGCGGCTGCTGGCTGTCTGCCGGCGCGCGTCGGCCTGCGCAGCGCCCGTCCCGCGCCGCGCCATGGTGCGCGACATGCCTCTCACAGCGTATCGACGTCTTTGGGAGTCTGGAGGCTTTAACAAGGACAGAGATTGCTTACTGGGACACTGACACATCAACTCAGACGGCCTTAGTCTGCTTCGCCCTCCGGAGTGGCCCAGGCTCGTTTCTTGCTAATGTGCGCCGCGTTCATCGACCGAACGGCTTGCAACGGCAGGCCTGGGGCTGCACGGGTCCAGTCTTCCTGTTGCTGGCTGGCTCGCGCGTGCACCCCGGCAGTCCTGGACTCTGTAGTACTGGGCTCTTGGGCCACCGACTGCGGTGGGATGCCTGGCAGGTGCCCAGCCGGCGCTGCGCTGCGGCGTGCGCGTGGCGGCCGCCAAGAAGCAGAAGCTGATGTGGGAGGCGCTGCGGGAGGCGACTGACGAGGAGATGGAGAAGGACCCGACCGTCTGCGTGATGGGTCCGCCTTCCCCCTCGGTTGGGGGCAACCGAGCGCAACTTTCAGCGCCGCAGTATGCTTGCTTGGTCGGTGCGGCTGCCGGCAGTTGTGCTTGCACTCGCTGGGGCGAGGACCTGCCACTCAAGCAGGCCAGTCTGACAGCCTGTGGCCCGGCAGGCGAGGACGTCGGCCACTACGGCGGCTCCTACAAGGTCACCTACGATCTGTACAAGAAGTACGGCGAGCTGCGCCTGCTGGACACGCCCATCTGCGGTGCGTGCCGCCCTCCCCAGCCAGCCTTTGCGCGCGAGCCGGGGGGCTCGCCCGCCTGCCGCCGAGCGGACAGCGTGTGATGCAGAGAACGGCTTCATGGGCATGGGCATCGGCGCGGCCATGACCGGGCTGCGGCCGATCGTGGAGGGCATGAACATGGGCTTCCTGCTGCTCGCCTTCAACCAGATCTCCAACAACGCGGGCATGCTGCACTACACCTCGGGCGGCCAGTTCAAGGCGCGGCCGTCCCCCCCCCCCCTCCTCCACTGTCTGGCAGCTCTGCTGCGCCCTGCAGGTGTTATGATTGAAAAGCGGAAATGGGCATCCCGCCGCCATGCCCGGTCTCCAGGCCTCCGTGCAGCAGACAGCGCTGCAGCCGGCCGCCTGCTGTGCCACTTGCCAGGTGCCCATCGTCATCCGCGGCCCCGGCGGCGTCGGGCGCCAGCTGGGCGCGGAGCACAGCCAGCGGCTGGAGAGCTACTTCCAGTCCATCCCCGGCGTGCAGCTGGTCGCCTGCTCCACGGTCGCCAACGCCAAGGCGCTGCTCAAGTCGGCCATCCGCAGCGACAACCCCATCATCTTCTTCGAGCACGTGCTGCTGTACAACGTGAAGGGCGCGCCACCGACTCCTCCCTCCGTTTCCCACCCGCTGCGCCGCACAGCATGTGCAGGGTGCCCTGGCCGTGAAAGGTCTCTGTTGCTCGCCCCCGGGAAGGAGTCGCTGAGCCAGCCCCCACCCACCCCCCTCCCTGGCGGCAGGCGAGACGGTGGACGACTACTACCAGCCGCTGGAGCGCGCGGAGCTGGTGCGGCCGGGCAAGGACGTGACCATCATGTGTTACAGCCGCATGCGTTACGTCGTCATGCAGGCCGTGCAGCAGCTGGAGGCGGCCGGCTACGACCCCGAGGCGCGCCCCGCTCTGGCGCAGGAGGCGGCGAGGCCGCGCCTGCGAGGAGGCGGCCCCTCGGCCTTGAACCCTGCTGCTGCTGCTGCTGCAGGTGATCGACCTGATCAGCCTCAAGCCGTTCGACATGGAGACGATCAGCCGCAGCGTGCAGAAGACCAAGCGCGTCCTGATCGTGGAGGAGTGCATGAAGACGGGCGGCATCGGCGCCTCGCTGTCCGCGCAGATCAACGAGAGCCTGTTCGACTACCTGGACCACCAGGCGGGGCCCCCCTCCCCCCTCCTGCCAGGCCCCTCAGGCTGTGCCGCCGACTGCCCAGCAGCCGCTCGCGGCTCGCAGCGGGCGCCCCGGCGAGCTTCCTGACCGGCCCCGCGGCTGCGCGCGCAGGTGGTGCGGCTCAGCTCCCAGGACGTGCCGACCGCGTACGCCTACGAGCTGGAGGCGGCCACCATCGTGCAGCCGGAGCAGGTCGTCAAGGCGGTGCAGGAGATGGTGCCCAAGCTGGCGCTCGCTTAGACTGCGAGGAGAGCGCATGGCTTGTTGGGTGCGTGTGACTGAGAGACATCGGTCCGCTTGAGAGGCGTGAACGTCTGAAATGCTTGTGAGAGCACTTGATTGAATAGGCGCAGGTTGTCCTGCACAAAATAAACCAGTCACCAGTCTGCTCATCGCTCACACGCCACGATTCCTAGCAGGCAAACCATAGCGCGCGATCGTCCGCCTGGCGACTGTCAGCAGCCCATCACATACGGTTCTCAACGCAAGACTGTGGAAGGGAAGGCTAAGGAGGAGACATGGAGCGCGACAAACCCGTGGAAATGCTGCGTCTTCCGACGTGAGCCGCTGCCTCACTCATTCGCTGGCGCCTGGTCGCACTGGCTCACGGTTTTGCCGACCGTGCATGTGCACTCGGCGCGCTGACCAGGCTCCGCACGCGCGCAGGGAGGAGCGCGTGTACGAGCGGGAAGCCATCTTTGGGCGCGACGCCTCGTCAGTTTTCCCCACAGAAACTGCCAAGGCGCGGGCGCAGCAGATGGAGGAGCTGAAAAAGGCCGTGGGGCTGGACAGTTCCAAGTTCATCACCGAGAGCCAGGTCTGTTCTTCGGCGACAGCAGCTGTCCGCCTGCTGTGGCCAGGCAGGCGTTGAGCCCGTAGCCCTGCCCGCAGCTGGAAGACATCCGCAAGACGCGGGGGGCGACAGTCGAGGACGGGGCGGTATTCCGGGACAAGTCACTGGCAGCCATCCTGGCCGAGAACAAGGCCAAGAAGGAGGAGGCGTTCCAGGAGGTGTGGAAGACCATGAAGCAGGGTGAGGCTGCCCGCTTTCCAAGCCTGCTGTCGCCACCGTAGCGCGACCGTGCCCTGGCTGACAGCCGCTGCTTGGCGCAGGCAAGAACCGGCCGCTGGACGAGGACGACCTGTCGTTCGTGAACAGCCTGGCGGACGCGGAGGCCGCGAGGGACCGCAGCGTGCGGGATGCGGAGCGGCAGGACCTGGAGAGCTTCCAGGAGGTGCGCCCGCGTGCCCTCTCACACGATCCCTCGGCACAGTGAGGCGCCGTCAGGCTGCTGAAGGCTGCCGCGGCAGGCGGTGCGGCGGGCGGCCGAGCAGCGGGCGGCCTCGAGCGCGGCGCCTCCGCCGGCTGCCGCCTCGGTGCTGGCAGAGCCGCCGCGGCCGCGCCCGGCGGCGCCCA
>BHFV01000262.1:0-35085 GCA_003568905.1 Trebouxiophyceae sp. KSI-1
TGCCCGGCGGCGGCATGCCCGGCGGCACGCCCGGCGGGGGCCCCAGCGGCGGTGGCATGCCCGGCGGCGGCCCCGCCGGCGGCGGCAACACCCCCGCTCCCGAGCTGCTGGCGCCGCTACCTGCAGCCACGCGCAGTGTCTGCAGTGAGTAACTGCATCTGCACACACACACACACGAGTCCAGCGGCGGCAGCTGCACTGGGAGGAAGGCGGGCACCTGGCGGGGGGCCGGCGGGCGGCGGCAGCACGTGCCCCGGCGGCGGCCCCTCGGGCGGCGGCAGCGGCTGCCCGGGCGCGGGGCCGGCCGGCAGCGGCGGCGGCTTGGGCTTGGGCAGCGCCGTGAGCGCGCTGGCCGAGGAGTTGATGGCCGGCGTCTTGTAGCGCTGCGGCTTGCCCGGCGGAGGCACGCCTGCGGCCGAGCAGTGCAGCGAGTCAGGCAAACTGCGATTGTAGGCAGGCAAGAGGAGGAAGGGAGGTGCTTGCGGACCGCTCGGGTTGAGGGTGGGATGGTAGTACACCGAGTCCTCCGGCCGCCGCTGCAGCACGCCGTGGCCGGCCTGCGTGGAGAAGGACAGCTCCTCCGTGCCCTGCCGCTGCTTCAGCTCCTCCTCCTGCGGCGAGCGGAGCGAGTGGTGGTTGACAAGGGGCCAGCTCGTCTGATGCAGGTCGGCAGCAGCCAGTGGGGCGAATGAAAGACCTTGCGCTTTTTTATGGCGTTGTCGTACGCGCCCTGCAGCGCCTTCTTCTTCAGCCGCAGCGTCTGGTTCACCTTGCCGTCCTCCTCCATCGCCAGCACCTCCTTCAGCTCGTCCTTGATTGCGTCCGGCGTCTGCGCGTGCGCCTCGCGCTGGAAGCGGCGCTCTTTTTTATTGCGCAGGATCTCCTTGGCGCGCAGCGCCTTCCTGCGAAGCGGGGGGCCGGCACCACTCATCAGGCATGGCTCCCACCAGGGCGGCCGCTCGCGCTGTTCCGGGCGCAGCGCTCGCGATGCATGCTTAAAGGCGTCCATCTAGATTGTCTGGGCAACCGAGAGCGCGCAGAGGGCCGTGAACTGCCAGGCAAATCTGCTTTGTGGCCAGGCACCCGTCTCCAGGGCGTGCCTGTGCGCGTCCGCGGGGTTCATCTCGCGCGACCCCTTTTTCTTCACCATGGCTGCGACTGTTGCCCGCGCCCTGGCGTCCCCTGCTGGCTCCTGACCGCCTCAGATCCACAGGATGCTAGCGATGTGGGTCCACTATCCTGCCAGGCAGCGATGCACACACACAACTTCTTTGTAGTGTCGGTCGCTCGCAACTGGCCACTGGCAGTTGGCCGGGGCTCTCAGCTCTACCGACAGCCTACCTTTTCAGGTCCTCCAAGCGATGCTCTCCGGCAGTCAGGCGATCCCAGGCTGCAATCGGCAATGTTGCGGCAAGCGGGGCGGCGGCTGGGCGCCCGCGCGGGCCTGGTCCGGCGCTTCTCCGGCTCTGCCGCCGGCTGGGCGGAGGGGGATTCCGCGGCGGACAAGGGCCCGAGCGCCTTCGTCGAAAAGTTCACGCCGCACGTCTCCTCCAACCTGAGCAGGCCCAGCTTCCCGTCGGACTTCCTGCCCAAGGCGAAGGAGGAGGCGAAGGAGGGCGTCCCCGAGAAGCTCACGCTCAACTTTTACCTGCCCCACAAGCAGACGCTGAAGGACAGCAAGGTGACGGTCTCTTTCCACCCGCACGGGGCATGGCACCGCCGCTGGTGCCCTCGAAATTGGCGCATGATCGGCCCCAGCGCCCGGCAGTAGGTCACTCTCGAGGGGCTGGCACTCCCTGGCCAGGCAGTGGCTCGCTGCCAGCACGCTGCCGCCGGCCATCGTGGCGCCAGCGGCGCTGAGGGACGCCTCGCTCGCCTGCAGGTTGACCTGGTGCTGCTGCCGGCGGTGACGGGCGACTTTGGCGTGATGCCCGGCCACGTGCCGACGGTCGCGCAGCTGCGGCCGGGCGTGGTGACGGTGCACACGGAACAGGACAAGCAGATTGACAAGTTCTTCGTCAGCAGCGGCTTTGCCTTTGTGCATGCCGACTCGACGGCGGATGTCGTCGCGGTGGAGGCCGTCAAGCTGGACGAGCTCGACACGGAGGCCGTGCGCGCGGGGCTGCAGGTGCGCCCTGTCTCCCTGCAAGGGAGCGGCAGCAATGGGGCCTGGCAGGGCTTGCCCACCGGCTCCCAAACAGTATTCAAATCAGTGTGACTCGCGCCGCAGCAGGTTGCCTTCTGGGGTCTGGCATGCATTGCAGGAACGCTCGAGTGTGCATGATTTCCATGTCTGGTCCCCTGAGGGAGCGATTCACTGGCACGGCACACTGGCTGGGAATCAGAACCCCAGGAGCATGCAGCATTTGATGTGTCCGCGCTGCCACGACTGCAGGAGTACCTGGCCAAGCTGGCGGCCGTGCAGGCCAAGGGTGACGACTACGAGATCGCCGCCGCCCAGATCGGCGTCGAGGTCTACTCGGCCATGAGCTCCGCCGTCGGCGCCTCCTAGGCCGCCCCCCTGCCTGCTGTTGCGCTACCCTATTGCTGCTGCTGCTTGAAAAACACACAAACACCCTGTGCCCGCGGCCGTTTTGGAGGCCGAGGGCCGCCCGGTGCGGCAGCGCGCCCGCAAAGCGACGGCGAGAGCGAGCCGCGCTTTGCAGCAGAGATCCTTCTTACACAGACCCGGTGTGACTCGAGTGGCCCTGACCGAGCAGCTCATGCCCAAGCCCCTGCTGCTGCTGCACAGCACGACGGCCCCAGCCAGGCTGCACTCTTTCCCCCTCATGGGAATCCCATTTACAGTGTGCTCGCATCAGTTCATAACAGCTGCAAACAGTCTTGCAGGCGTCCACTCAGTTACAACGCGTCTAGCCTATCCGCCCTCTTGACGTGCAAAACTGGCTGCCGACGAGTCTGGCTGAAGGAGGAGAGCTTTTTCCCACAGGCAGCCTCTGAAGTCAAAACGTGGGCGCTCAGTCACACCGCGGCAAGCAAGACTGCGGCCGGAGCCTCCTTTGGTCTCCTTTGGCTGCCGCAGTGAGCACCACTCCTTTCCTGAGCTCGAACCGCGGTGCAAAGCTAGGACGGCGGGATGGACACGCGCACGAGTTCGAGTTCGTATCGCAGCGTCGCGTTCGGCGGCACGTCCGCCCGCGCCTCCTTGTCGGGTGCGTGCAGCGTGCCCCTCAGGCTGATGCCCTCCTCGCCAAAGCCCAGCGCCGGCGGCACGGTCACCCGCCGAATGCCGCCTGCGAGCTGGCGGCCCCGACTGAGCTGGTGGCGCTGCTGCACTCTTCTCTTCTGCGCCAAAGAGCAGAGCAAACACAAGGTGTTGAGCTCCCATTGCTCGTTCTAGGCACAGCCAGGCATGCAGGCCCACATCGACTGGGCTTGCCGGTCCTCTGTGCTCTGGCCCATGCTGCAGTCGAAAGGGAGGGGGAGGGGTGGGGAGTCGTGCCGCCCTTCATGTCGGCCAGCGCCTGCTCCACACCCAGGCACAGCCCCGCGGTGAACGGCCGGGCGCCGTACAGGAACACGATCGGCTTGCCGCGCGCTTTCGTGTCCTCAAACGGCGTGGCGCTGTCGTTGGCGAAGGCCCTGCCAGTGGGCGCAGGCCAGGCCTCAAACTGCCGGCCAATCAGGATGGAATGAGATGGCACAGCAGTCGATGAGGGCATTGCATGTGGCCTCGGGAACCAAAGCTGGCAGTGGCAGGCATCTGGAGGCAGCGGCCAGGCCCGACTCCCGTGAGGGCTGCGGGAGCGTACTTGTAGTGCAGCACGGTGAGGAAGCCCTTCTGCACAGCCTGGCCGCCGCCGCGCCGGAGGTCCTGGATTTTGAGCCCACCCGGGCGCTCCACCACGGGAGCATCGCTCACGTCCTGCCGCAGCCAGCCGCCCAGAGCCTCAGCCGGACTGGCCTGAACCTTGCACTGCCGGGTGGACTATGCGGCAGCGGGCGTCCCCATCATGGTGGAGGGCCTGGCATTTCCCCTCCGGGCAAGCCCTGCTGCTGGATTTCCCCGCAAGGCTGCAGGCTCTGATGGGGCTGTGAGGCTGCCCACCTGCGTTTCTGCGCGCTCGCTGCGCTCCTCAAGCCGCGTCTTGACCTGCTCGCTCACGACTCCGAATGTCAGCACGCCGAGCCATGCCAGCCCGCCTGCAAGCCTGCACGCGCAGACCTGCCGCCTCAGTGTCACGGCCGCAGAGCCTGAAACTCTGCGCTTTCCAGTGATATGCTGCGCTTGGGATGCGAAAGCTTGGGTGAAAGGGCGGACCCAAAGCGGCGCGTGAGCTGGCTGCTGACCCAGTCCGAAGAGTCAGCCTGCCGCCGCCGGCGCTTGGGCTCCCGCGGCAGCGCCGCCTCTCTCAGCTCAGCCAGCTCCTTTTCAGAGTCCTTTGTGGCCTGACTGGCATCCGACTTTGACTCCTCCGCCCGACAGCGTACGCCCCGGCCGCCTGTGCGCGAGCAGTGCTCAGCAAGAAAAGGGACATGCGAGTTCAAACACTGCTGGGCCGATGAATGATCAGGACCAGGGAACCTCAAGCAAGGTGCATGGTTCTCTGAATAGCTGTCGAGTAGATGCCAAGCAAACGGGTGATTTTTCCCCCTCAGGCCGGTGGATGTCTCACCATCGCGGTATGCAGGAGTCACAAAAGGCCTCGCGCCGGGTCGGCAGAGTGGCAAGGCCGTTGTGATAACTCGAGGGCCGCAACAACGGCCTGTTTGTGACGAACTGGGCTGCATCGCGGGCATGCTTGAGCGCAGCGATGGCTGCTCCTCGCACTGCCCGCCGTGTACCGAGCCGACCGCACGCGCGCGTATAGCCAGACCGAGACCGAATAGTTTTTGGAGACTGTTGATGAGAGGATGGCAGGCCTGGCTGACCCCAGCCTGGCCATGCAGCCCATGTTGGCCAGGCCAAAATGCTGACGTTCGTGCGCGCACAACCAAACGTCATCACAGCTACATGCAGATATTGTGTGACACAGGCAGAGAGTCTACAGGCAGGCGAGTCTACGTGCTGTGGCCGGCGGATACGGGTCGGGCTTGATAACAAGACCCCACGCAGGCAGGCATGCAGCAGCTCGGATCGAGCCTAGCGGAAGAAGCAATACGCGGCGATTTGAATCCGAAACAGCAATACTGAGAGCAGACCACCGCCACCGACGCCCGAGCCGCCAAGCAGGGAGCGGCACAAGAGCCGGCAGAGCGCCTCCAGCCCCAGGGCGTGCGCCATGCCTGGCCAAAGGCCTCAGCCGAACAGGAAGCGCAGGTCGTCCTCGGTCAGCCGGCCGAGCGCGTCCGAGTCGCGGCCGACGGTGCCCTCAAAGACGAGCTGCTTCTTCTCCTGCAGCTTGAGGATGCGCTCCTCGATGGTGCCGCCGATGACGAAACGGGTCACGTGGATCGGCTTGAACTGGCCCAGCCGGTGGATGCGGTCCTGCGCCTGCGTGGTTATGGGCGGCAGCAGGCTCAATTTGAATTCAAAATTTAGCACCGGGAGGATGCTCAGGGTCTCTGCTTGGGACGCTTCTTTCCCTCCTGGAAAGGTGAGTCGACTTTGATCTGGCGTGGAAAAAAGTGGAATTCGAAATTCGAAATGAAGAGCAGCTGGCCTCTCGAGACACACGCGCGTTTCGGGCGGTGGCAAAAAGCAAGCCCGGGGCGCGCCTGCTGCTCGACGGCCGGGTTCCACCAGGGGTCCATGAGGAAGACGTGGCTGGCGGCCGTCAGGTTTAGCGCCACGCCGCCGGCCTTGAGGCTCATCAGGAAGACGGTCACGCCCGGGTCGTCGGTGAAGGCCGCGATCATGCGGTCCCGCTGCTCCAGCCCCTGGCTGCCCTCCAGCCGCACGCAGCGCACGCCCACCTGCACGCGGGACGCGCATGTTTGTTCCTGTTTGATTCAGGTGTTCAGCGGCCTTGAGACCTGCGCAAGGTGCAGAGGCTGTGCCTGACAAGGACCTGCTGCTGCAGTGAGCACTGCAGCTATGGATGCTTGCCTGCCGCCCCAGCTGCCCCGTCCCCACCAATCCCATCTTCTGAAAACAAGCTTACCAGGGTGCTTGCGACGGATCGCCGCGCAGTAGCAGCTGTGCAGGCAAGCCAACCCGCTCTGGCCCCGGCACCCTGCCTCCTTGGTGTGCTCGCGCCGCACCTGGGCCAGCCGAAAGGCGATGAGGTCCAGCATGCTGGTGAACTGGCTGAACACGATGGCCTTGGCGCCCGGGTCGCGCGCCTTCATGCGCGCCAGCTCCTCGCGCAGCGCCTCGATCTTGGTGCTGCTGCGGAACGCCGGCAGCGCGATGCGCCCCAGGATGCCGTTCTTGCGGTGGCCGCCGCCGCGGCTGCTGCCGCCCGCCTGCGAGCGAGCGTAGGGGTCGAGCGCCCTCAGCATGCTTACCAATGCCCAAGCAGCGCCAGCATCTGGCGCCAGCAAGTGATGCTCGGCGTGCCTCTCTCGGGGCACTGCAACAGAAAGACACAACCGGCAAGTCTGACGCTGTGCAGATTTTGGGGAAGGTGGGAGGCTGCAACCAGCTCCATCGCGCGGAAACCAGGAGCCAGCTGTTTCCCGCAGCAAAACTCCAGGAGCTCTTCCCGCCCCAATTGCAATCTGAACCTAAATTAGAAAACGAAATTCTGAATAGCAGCACGGCGGCGCGCCTGCGGCTGCTGCTGCGCCGGCGGCACCTCCAGGTCGACGGTCAGCGGCTGCGCGCATGCGGGGCACTTGACGGCGCCCGCCGCGCCGGCCGCCGAGTCGAGGAACTCGCGCAGGCAGGCGCGGCAGAAGGCGTGGCCGCAGGCGGCGGTGCAGCCGTCCTCGGGCGGGTCGTGGCACAGGCCGCAGGTGGCCTCCGCGCCGCCGCCGGGCGGCGGGGCGGCGGCCGCGAGCAGCTCGGGCGCGACGCCGCCGCCGGGCGCCGCCGCCGAGTGGACGACCAGGTAGGGGTGGTTCACGGCCTGCGTGCGAGAGAAGCACTTTTCAAAAATCGTGATATCATCTCTTCGGGCAATCGGCGGCATCCTCTGTGCCTGGCAGCACAACGGCCAGGCAGAAATACTGTTATGGGAGACAGCGACAATACGTCTGCGTGCTCTGCCGACTGGGGCCAGGTGCGCAGGTGACACCCGCAACACTGCGTATGCTCGCAGGCATGGACTGTATCGGGCGCCAAATATTTGGGAGAGGTGGCTTTTGAGCTCTATTCGGCAAGGCTGCAGGCGCCGGCAACGGTGAGGGCTGGCTGCGCGTGCGCGCACCTGGCGCAGGCGCACGAGCAGGGAGAAGACGTGGGCGTAGTTGTTGAGCACGGTCGAGGACTGCACGTACGCGTCGAACTGCGCCTGGCTCTGCGTGTAGAGCGCCTCGTAAAAGTCGGCCTCCACCGCGTCGAAGCGGTCCTTGCGCAGCACCACGGTCCTGCGACATGGCCGAGATAGGTTGTCAGGGTTACCAATGACAGGGTTCCCAGTAACAAACCCTGGTTCTGTAGGGGGGTTGCTGACGAGGTGGCGCTGTGGGTCACTTGCGCGCTTGGGGCGCCTGTGGGGTGCGACGGCCTGCTGACACGGCTGCAGCGGCCTGAAATGGCACAATGGAGGGGAGATATATGCGTGCCAGCCACACACAGCGCTGTGCTGTGCGGGGCCATGCCACTCTCGCTGGGCAGTGGTGACCCGCCGGCGAGCGGAAGTCAGAGGCTCTACGTTTCAGGGGGCAGGAGCTGCAGGTGAGCAGGCTGCATGCAGGTACAAGCAGGCCACCAGCAGGGCGGGGAACGCACCGGGGCGGCAGCGCGAGCACGTCCGCGCACTGCACCTTGGTGCGCCGCAGCAGGATGTGCTCCAGGATGCGCGTGCGCAGCAGCCGCATCGCCTGGCGTCCCTTGCCCGTGTATCCCCATTTCTTGATGGGGTTGGCAACGACTTTGTTCCAGAAGCAATAGTGGCTTAAAGGCGAGTGTCTGCACCGGTTTCATGGAAATGTTCAGATTCAAGATTGGGGCCGCAAGGGGGGCCCTCCGGCCTGCCCGAGAGGCCCCGCGGGCATGCGGGTGAGTCAGAGGGGCAGGCTTGCATGCACTCGCGGCAGCCCAGCAGCAGCAGCAGCAGCCAGGCAGCAGCTGGAAATAAAGGAGGGTGCACGCACCCGCAGTGGTCGCAGCGGCGCCAGTTGGTGCGGAACGCGTAGTCCAGGCTCTTGCAGCCGCAGGGGGGCAGCTTGCCGGCCTTGCGCGCGGTCTTGGAGTGGCCCGAGGAGCAAAAGTAGTAGGCGTAGGGGAACAGGCGCAGGAAGCGGACGAGCGAGTAGAGCTCGCTCACGCGGTTCTGCATTTTACTAGGGTTAGGGTTTCACGTAGGGTATGTAAACAGGGTTTCGGGGGGCGGCGGCAGCGGCGGCAGGACCTGCAGCGGCGTGCCCGACAGCGCCCACTTGTACTTGGAGTCGAGCGCAAAGACGGCGCGGGCAGTGGAGCAGCGACGGTCCTTGATGGAGTGCGCTGCAGGGGCCGGACAGGCGGGTCAGTGCTCCCTGGGGGGGGCTGCAGGGCGCTGAGTCAGCAGCCAGGGGGGAGGGAGGGGGCCAATCACCCTCGTCCAGGATGATGCGGCGCCAGCGGACCTGCGGAACAGGGCGGAGCTGCTCAGCAGCCGGCTGGCATGCAGACAGGCCGGCAGGAGCTGCCTGATGCTTAGCGGCTTTCCAGAATCCAGTGCAGCGACAAGCGGCGGTGTGGCCCGGTTCAAAGGTCCTGCAGAAAACTTCAAAAATCGGCGGGAAAAGGTTTTCCCGGGGGGAAAAGGGGGAAAGGGTGCGTGCCTCGTGCAGCACCGAGCTGCCGACGTCCGCCGCCTTGGCGTTGGCCGCCTCCGACTCCGCGATCATCTGCTCCGCCTCGGCCAGCGCGCGCTCCTCCCAGCCGTCGCCGTTGCGCACCTGCTTTTGCCGTTAATGAATTTGAGCCACTTCTGGCGGGGAAAAGGGGACAGCCTCTGCATCGTCACCCCTTGTGTGCACAGGCAGGCTTCGCTGCAACGCCTGGCAGCAGCCGCTCTGCCCTCTCGGGCGTATCGGTGGCAGGCAACACAACCTGCGAAGCTCCTGCCCCCCGCACCCAGAGTGCATGAGCCACGCCAGAAAGCCGGCGCCACAGCTGCCCCTCACACGCCCTGGCTCCATTTCAAGTCCTGAAGGGGGCAAAGGAGGCGCGCCTTTTGCGGCCGCACCCAGCCGCGCCGCCGGCTGGGGCCGGCCTCCGGCTCGGACTCGGCCTCGGACTCGAGCTCCGAGTCGGATTCGGGCTCCGACTCCGACTCGGACTCGGACTCGGGCGAAAAGTCAGAGTCCGAGCCGTCCGAGCCGCCGCCTCCTCCCTGCACCAGGGTTGGCAAATCTGAATTTGAATTTTGAGACAGCATGCTGCGGCTGCTGCTGCTGGTTGATGCGACGGCTCTGTGCCGAGAAAGAGACCACAGCAAACCAGGCGAGTGGATAAGAACGTGCCGTCTTGCGCCGCTTGGCCGGCCGCGCCTTCTTGGCAGCCTTGCCCTTGGCCTTGCCCTTTGCCTTGCCCTTGACCGGGGTGACGCCCTTGCCCTTGGCGTCCGCGGCAGGCGCGCCGCCCTTGCCGCCGCCCTTGCCCTTGCCTGCAAGCCCAGCCGCCCGATTCAAACCGCAAAGATTCGGCCCCTGGCAGCCGCCTCATCACGCCGCCAGGTAGTGCCTGTTCAGAGCTGCAGGAGGGCCGCACCGGCAGGCTTGGCGACCATGCCATCCGGGAGGCTCCCGCTCCCCTTGCCGCCTTTGGCGCCCTTGGCCTTGCCGCCCTTTGTCCCAGCCTTGCCCTTGGCAGCCTTGCCGCCCTTGGCGCCGGCCTTGCCCTTGGCGGCGGGCGGGCCCGAGTCGTCAGAGTCCGGCTCAGAGTCGCCGTCGGCCTCCGCATCCTCGCCTGCCCGGGGGCGCTTGCGCTGCTGCTTGGCGAGCGCGTCGCTCTTGCGGGCGTTGGGGCCGCAGAAGAACCTGCAGGCGGCCCAGGCTGGCTGTGATCACGGCGTGCCCAGGAGTGCAGTTTACAGGCCGAGGAGGTCCAGGCCATGTACAAGCAGGTGAGCTGATTGACAGAGCCGCGCCCGTCCAGAGCGGCTGCTTTGCTGCCGGGGAAAAGCGGCGCTGCTGCTCAGAGACGGTAAAACATGCTGGGAGAATGCTGTCCTGCCAAAGAAGCCCCCACTTTGCCGCATGCACCGGCGCGATCGCCGGCGCGGTAGTAGCAGCGCTGTCGCCCCTGCCATGCTCCGGGGAGAGGGACAAGGGGGAGTGACCGCAAGCTCCAAATCCGTTGTCCGCTTTCTCTTGTAGCGCCTGCCAGTGCTGGTGCACCGAAGAAAGCCCTGCCACCTCCCAGAGCGCCAGTGCAGGGCCCGTAAGTAAGAAACAAGGGCCCGCGCCTGAGGTGGACTTTCAGGCGGTCCGGGTAGAACTTGCCGCCGCAGTAGGCGCAGGCCGCCTTGGCCGGCTGCGTGTGCCTGCGGAACTCGCCCTCCAGCACCGCGTAGGTCGTCAGCACCACGTCGGCGGCCGCCAGCTGCTCCGCGCTGGCCGAGCGCTTGGAGCCGTGGTACACCACCACCTGCAGCCGCGGCAGCAGGGAGACTCGGCTCAGCTCGCTGGGTTCATCTCGGCGGCTAGACCCAGCTGGCATCCGGCATGCCTGCATGCAGCGTCCGGCCGCCCGGCAAGCATCGCGAAAAAACAAACCGACCCCCGCCCGCCAGCCGCCCCCCGCCGCACGCCTCCGCCTGCTCCGGCCCCAATCTCTGCTGCAGGCGATGGCATTTCCGCCCCAGGGTCGAGGCGAGGCCTCGCGCCAAGGAGAGGGGGCCAATAACCAAAAGGTAGGGCCGCCCGGGCTCCGCCCTCGATGAATGAGGACTCCCTGTCACCCATGGGGGCTGGCGAACCCTCTGTGCCCACACACACACACGCAGTCGCCTCCGTGCCGACTGCCGAGCCCTCCAGCCCCCCGGGAGCAGGGGGGCGTAAGTGCCTTGAGGGAGCCGGGCGCCGTGTAGCGCGCGATCTCCTGCCGCCACTGGATGACAGCCACCACCGGGCAGACCACCAGCGTGGCGCCGCTGAACGGGCCGGAGGGCGCCTCCGCGGCCGCCCCGCTCGCGCCGCAGCCGCTGTCGCCGACGGCCATGACTGTATCCAGGTGCGGCGGCAGCTCGGCGGTGCCCTTGCCGCCGCCCTTGGCACCTGCACGCACCAGGTCTTTTGAATTCGAATCCATGAGCCAGGCAGGGACGCCGGGTTGAGCGTGCACTGGTCAGGGATGGGGGGCAGCAGAAACAATGCGCGAGCAGCCTGCCGGCGGCGGAGCCAGGAGGCTGGGACTGGCAACGCCAGCGTGGCTACTCGAGCATGCAAGAAGGGGATGGCAGGGGCAGGCAGTATCAGGCGGCGGGACGTGCCCTGCTTGGAGCTCTCCGGCTTCTGCGGCGGCAGGTTGGTTGCCGCGCTCCCCGCATCAGCGCCCTCCGGCACGGTCGTCGGCGGCGGCGCCTGCTCCAGCGCCTGCGCCGGCCAGGCACATGTTTGTTCACCTCACGCCATACTGGCCTTGTCGATGCTCGGCAGACCACCACCCAGCCCTCAGATAGCGACCTGCCGCACCCGACTGCCGCTGCGAATGGCTGCAATCAATCATCGGCGCAAGTTGGTAGTGACAGGCGGCCAGCTGGTGCTAGCCTATCGAGCTGGGATGTCCGCAAGGGGCTGCTTCCGGAGCTGCAGGGCAGCAGGGCTCCGGACGCCTCACCGCCTCAACATCCTCCCACTCCTCCTCCGCCGGACCGCTGTCCTCTACAACCGCCGGCGGTGGCGGCGGCGCGGCGGCGGCCAGCCGCAGGCGCGGCCGCTTGGGCGCCGGCTTGACCTCCGCGGGGGCGACCACGGCAGAGGGTGCGGTCGGCTGCGTCGGGTCGTCGCTGCGGTGGGTCACGATCAGACTGATGGCCTGCAGACGGCATGACTGCAGATGTGAGCAGACGCGGATGCAAAGCTCCACATGAATTGCTGCTAGCTGACCTGCATGGGGAGCGATGCAACATGGCTGGGCAGCGCAGGCAGCTTGGCGGCGAGCTGCAGCACACGCCACGCCAGGATGACAGCAGCAGGCGCTGTGCAGCAGGTGCTGCTGTCTTCGTCGGATCATCCGCGAATGGAGGTCAGCTGACAAACGCATCAACGCCTGCATCGTCACAACCTGCCGAGCCGAGAAGCCGGCAGACGCGCCTGGATCGTCTTGCCCATGCCCATCTCGTCGGCCAGGATGCCGCCCTTGATCTGGCCCCGCTCCTGGCGCACCGCCCAGCCGAGGAACTCCTTCTGGTACGGCAGCAGCTCCATGAGCAGCTCGGCCGGCGGCTCCATCGGCTCCAGAGCCTGCCGGCAGGGCAGGGGGGTTTGTCAGGTGCAGGCGGGCGGCTCTGGGCGGGGTCTGCCGCAGCAGCCTGCTGGAATGCCTCTGCAAGCTTCCGCTCCACAGCTGCTGCCCGCAGACACCAGCCGAGCTGACCAGCAACTCCTTCAAAATCAGCTGGAGCAGGCAGCCAGACAGTGCCGCTCCCAGCAAGCGTTCCAGCGCACACCACGCCAGCAGGAGGAGCAGAACGGGTGCAGCAGCCAAGGGGGGAGCTGGTGCCCACCGTGGGCACGTAGGGCGCCTCCGCCTCATCCTCGCTGCCGTACACCCGCCACGCCTCATCGTCGCTGTCGCCCCCCTTGTCCTCGGCCTCCTCCTCGGCGGCCGCCGCCTTTTTGCGCTTCTTGCCGCCCTTCTTGGCGGGCGCTTCGGGCCCGCCCTCGCCAGCGACCTTGGCGGCGCGCTTGCGGCCTGCGGGGCAGTGCAGCCCAATCAGCAGTCGGGGAAGGGGCGCTCCGCTGGGATCCTGACCCATCTGCAGCGCGGCTCCAGAGCGAGGCAGAAGATAGCGGCGAGGGCAGAGGCGGCAGGTGCGAGGGGGGAGTGGGACGCACGCTTGGGGGCTGCGGCGGCGGCGGCGACCGCCTGCGCCTGCCGCTCGCGCATCGGGAGGTCTTCCAGTGCGTCCGAGTCGGACTGCAGCGCCAGCAGGCCGCCCTCTAGCGTGGCCACGCGGGGTGCTCCCTCCTGTGGAGCGGGCAGCACAGTCACAGGCGTGCCCCTCGCTGCCGCTGCAGGCAGGGCTCCTGGGAAGGCAGGGTGGACTGTGACCTGGTCCAGGCCGGCCGCCTCCTCGTCAGCGTCAGACTGCCAGTCGGGCTCCCACTCGCTGCCGTCCGAGCCGCTGCTCAGGTCGATGACGAGCCCCGCGGCCGAGCCAGAGGGGCCGTCCTCCGCAGGCGCAGCCGCAGGCGCCCGCTTCTGCCTTCGGCTCAGTGCCTTGGCCACGCCGCCAGCTGCCTGCTCCGCCAGGCCCGCGCCCGTGCCGGCTGCCGGCTTGGCGGGCCTTCCCCGTCGCTTCGGCTGCTCCGCCTGTTCCCTGGGCGCCTCGGAGTCGGAGTCCGTCTGCTGGCTGGGCGGCTGCTCCGCGATGCCGGGCGTGGGGACGGGTTCGCCTCGATCGTCATCCGACTCCAGGGCGGGCGGCTTGGCGCGCCGGCTGAAGCCCTTGGCCCTGCGAAGCACGACCGCTTGTACATGACACTGAAGGAGGCCAGGCATGGGGAAGCAGCGTGCTTCTGTCTCGGAAGATTTGCGCGCGCTTTTGCCCAGGAGACGCGTGCCTGGCCGGCGCCATCAGGCCCGGAGCGGACGTGCTCCTGCCCCTGCCGTCACCTGCTCGTAAAAACAGCAGCGGCAGTCAGCGCGCGGAGGCAGCAAACGAGAGATCACGACGCGGATGGTTCTTGACCCAGGAACGAACAAGACAGAGCAACTGTGACGTGAAACCTGGCGATATAAGCTGTGGCTGGGGCCACCTGAACGTTGCAGGCACGCCTGTCAGCCGTAGAGACACTACACTGCGTTGGCGACTGAGGTGTCACATCACTGCCCGATGGCTACCGGCAGAGTATTATTTTCTTGAGGCTGGGAAGTGCCTGCGTCCGACGGCACAAGTAGAGCCGCAGGAACGCGCGACTAGTCCATTTGGCACCTTGGCATGCGCAGCGTGCACAGCAGGCCTGCCTGTTAGGGTTCAGCTGCAGCATGCAGAGTCGCTTGGGCTTGCGTGCAAGGGCACTGAAGTGCAACCTGCCTCGAAAGCGATGCTTTGCAGGAGGCAGTGCCTCACACGCGCGCCCTAGCGGCGCCCGCGGTGGGTGGGGAACTGCAGGGAGGCAGCGCTAGTCGGAGCAGCAAGCCACCCATAGCCCACTTGCGCAGGCGACCGCGCCCCTCCTGCCGCGGCGGCGGGCAGTCGGCGGCGGGCAGTCGGCGGCGGGATGGCAGGCAGCGGACGGTGGCCCACTTGCAGCGGTCTACGGGCCACGCCTTCATGCGTAGCTAGGGCCAAGGGCCACGCTGCACGGTGAGCAGCAAACAGGCAAGGCCGGCCCCGCAGGCGAGCGTGCACAGGCCACCGAGAGCCCAGTTTTGCATGCGGCCACGCCCCTCCTGCCGATGTGGCGGCAGAAGGGGCAGCAGGCAGCGGCCGCAACCCGTACATTGAAGACCGGGCAGGCCGATGGCAGCTCCGGTTTGTCGCCGGCGGCCGTAGGCAAAACAGCCGCCGGGACCGGCTCGGCGGCGGCGTTGGCTGGCGGCGCTGGCGACACGAGCTCCTCCTGCGAGGGCGTGTCGATGCGCGTCGCCTGCAGCTCCAGCTGTATGGCCATGCGCTTGGTGCTGCAGCCCGTCTGCAGGTGGGCGGCCTGGGCGGCGTCCAGGAGCGCTTCGGCCTGGGGCCAGAAGGCGTCGCCTGCGAGCAGCGATGCGCATCAGATCCCTGCCAGCTAGCTTTCCAGGCAGGTCTATCCCAACAGGCTCTGGCATGCGCAGCAGGGCAGGGCTAACCACACCTCGCAGGTGTGGGCAACGCACCTATCCTGAGGGCGAGCTGGCCCTCGGCGACCCGGCCGTCGTGCCGGTCAGGGCTAGTCAGGGCAGCGCGACACGCCCTCGTTGCTGAAGTTCAGCGTGAGAACTGGACCGCGGAGGGGCCTCAACCAGCCGGCGGCGGGCAAGGTGGGGGCGACGGGCGCAGCGGGGCGATGGCGGGCGGCCTGCGTGCGGATTTGGAAGATCGGGCGCGCGGACGGCTGCTCCGTCTTCTTGCTGTGCTGGAGCGGCGCCTCACCAGCGGCTGGCGAGGGAAAAGCACCAGAGTCCGGCCCAGTGACGGCAGGGCCGCCAGAGCCGGCGGGGCCCAGAGCAGGCAGCTCCTGCCGACGTGCAGCAGCCGCAGCTCCAGCTGGACACTGACGCGGTGCACCGCGCCCCCTGTCTGCGTGTTGGCCGCCAGGGCGGCAGCCAGGAGCGCCTCGGCCTCAGGCCAGAGAGCGTCGCCTGCAGGCAGCTTTACAAGTCAGATTCCTGCCAGCTAGGCCCTCTGGCAGGGATACGATGTGTGTCAGAGGAGGGGCTGGCAGACATGCTTCCGGCTGCCTGCAGTTGGGCACCTCTGAGGTGAAGGATAGCTTCAGGCGGCAGGTCGCCCCCCCCACGGGCTCTGGCATGCCTCATAGACAAGGGCGGCACACCGATCAGGAGCAGGAGCTGGGCGTCGGCGACCTGGCCGTCGTGCCTCCAGGCAGGGGGACAGGCCCGCATTCGTGAAGTCCAGCGTAAGCACCGGACCGCGGCTACCAGACTGCTCCTCCTTTGCCGTCGATGAGCGCTGGCCTGCGTGCGGAGTCTGGCGTTTCAGGCGTTTCAGGCGCTCGCGGCCATCACACGCGGCGAGCGAGGCTGGCAGGACTGCCGACGCCCCTGCAGACGCAAGCCGCGGCAAGAGACAGAACCCGGCTCCGGCCGAGCGCCAAGCGGCTGGCGCAGCCACCAAGTTCGCGCGGCGCGGGCACCGCCTCGCTCACGCAGGAGAGTACGTGAGCCCAAGGTGGCCTCGCATCGGCTCTGCCTGGCGTGCGCGAAGGCAGGAAGGAAGAGGGATTTGCCTGATCAGGAAATCGGCGGCTCGAAGTTGTCGACGGCTCGCGCCTGCGCAGCTCGAGGCGCGTGGCCAGCAGCAAGAGGGCTGAGAGAAGTCCTCCCGCGCCTCATGTTTGTGCGCGACCTGTTGGCTGTTGCGGTTTTGGCGCCGAACTGGAACGTGTGTAAACCGGGACCCTAGAAGCCAGCCCGGCTCCGACAAATCGAGCGTCAAACCTCGCCTCAAGCTATCAGCATGCTGATACTGAGGCTGCCCGCCTGAAGGTGACCCCGGCCTCGCATCTGGTGGCGCATCTTGACCATCTACTCGATTCCGAGCTGCAGCGCATCGGTAACAGCAGAGAGGATGCTGGGTGCCTTTGTGATGGTCATAACCAGCATCAAATGATACGCCTGTGTCTCAAGCGTGTCCATGGCACCTCTGGTAGCGACGTGCGGCGCCGAATCCCTGCTGGTCTCCTGGATCCTCGGTTGGTGGGCTGCGTCAGTGGTGCTAGTGATCAAATACCGAGGCGCGGCAAGGCCGGTGCTTGGATCTGAACAAGGTATGCTGTAGCCTGCCTGCTCCCGTCGGCTGGTTGCCATGCTCTCATGACAGCTGGACAGAGGGCGTGATGAGCGCAAGAGCAGCTCGGAATGGCGGCCGCAGCAGAGGTTGACCTGCCCAGTGCCAACGCGGGCGTGGTGCCAGCCATCTGAGTGCCTTGCATCTGCTATCAAGTGCTTTGCGTTGGACATTGTTGGACACCGGGCAGGTACAGGAGGGCGCTGGCCAGCGCAGCTCGGCTTACAGCTGCCGGCGCTAGCCGGCGCGTGCGCAACCGCGCAACGGGCCAGAGGGGCAGGTCAGTTCAAGCGGGAGCTGTCTGTATAAGCGCCTTGCCGCTAAGAGCGGGTGCGGCGAGCGGCAAACAGGAAGCAGGCAGCGCTGCCAGCGCAGGCGAGCGCAATCGCGCCGCCCACAGCCCACTTTCGCAGGCGGCTGCGCCCCTCCCGCGGCGGCGGCGGCGGGCAGCTGGCGGCGGGGACGGCGGGCGCGACAGGCCGGCCGGCGGTGGCGTCCGCCGAGATTGCGAACACCGGGCGCGCTGAGGGCGGCTCCGGCTTGTCCGCGGTGGCCGGCGGCGCCTGGGGCGCGGCCGGCGGGCCAACAGCAGCTCGGGGCGGCTCAGCGGCAGATGGCAGCGGCGGGGGCGGCAGTGCCAGGTACTCCTCTTGCAGGGGCTCGCCAATGTGGAGCAGCTGCAGCTCCAGCGCGATGCTGACACGGCACACCGCGCCCCCCGTTTGTGCACTGGCCGCCTGGGCGGCGGCGAGGAACGTGGCCGCCTCGGCCCAGATCGCCTCGCCTGCAGACAGCGGTGACCTCTAGAGCTTTCCTAGCTTGCCGGCAGGCGTGATGCCGGACGCAGGGTCTGTCAGATCGCGTGGCGAGCAAGCTACAGCAGCTTGTTATGCAGCACTGAGAAGGCTGCTAGCTTATGGGGACAGGTTGCCTATTAGCAGGAGGATCAGGAATGCGCTTCAATGCAGGACTTGGCAGGTCACTCAGGCGTGGGCGACGCACCGATGCGGAGGGCGAGCTGGCCCTCGGCGACCTGGCCGTCGTGCCGCTCCAAGCTGTAGCTCAGCCCCTCGGCGGTGAAGTCCAGGGTGAGCTCGGGCCCACGACAACCCGCGTGCTCCTCCATGGCGGTCTTCCAACTCTGACCTGCACGCAGAGAGCAATGTCTTCGCGCATTGCTGTGGCGCGCGGCCCAACTCGCGATGGCGAGGCGGGCGCCTCCGGCAGGGCGGAGGCTGGGATCCGTGTGGGGTTTAGTCGCGAGTATATCCCTCAAGCGAGCATACATGCCAGCACGCAGCCCAACAAGGCGCTGAGCGGCCGGCGCAACCGCCCGGGCGGCCGGGATGTTGTCCACGTCGGCCGGGCAGCGCCGCGAAAGGCTTTTCGCCCACCCTAATAGCTGCCTAGGATGTCCCATAAGCTCTAAAAGAGGGTCTCGCACCGGCGGTTGCTCTTGCGCGCGAGGAAGTCAGCCCGATGGGCGGCGTAGGCGGATGCCTCCTCCCGCGGGGCTTGGCAGCGTGTGCGCAGCGTGCGCGTTGGAGGCTGCTCGCTAGGGAAAAGGGCCCGAGAGTCAACTGAGGTCGTCGGCGCCTCCGCTCGAAGTGCGTCTGCTCGGGAGTTGTGTGTCTGCGGCCAGCTGTTCACTGAGGCACCAAACTAGGGGCGTTTAATGTAAACCCACAGAAGCCAGGCCGCTCAGCAGACACTGAACCAAGCAGCTTTATGGCTGAGCTCCTGGCTGCACGCCCACACACACAGGTGACCAGAGTCGCGCGCAACTGGTGGCGCATCCTGGCCATCTACCCAACTTCGAGCTGCTGCGCGACGAGGCAGGTGGTGGGGTGCTGGGAGCCTCCGCTAACATCAGCCTCGACATAGTGTGGGTGACCCAAGCTCGTCCGGGACGCCACTCCTGGCAACATGCAGTGCCAAATCTCTGCTGGGCTGCTGGATCCCTGCAGGTCCGCGTGCTGGGCTGCCGCAGTGGCGCTACTGGTGGGGTCTTGAGCGTGCAGGAAAATCGATGCCCGGCTTGGGCGAGGTTTGCTCAGAACTAGACTCGGTCAGCTTCAGTGGTCTAGCCAGCCGGCCATCTGCCGTTGGTGCTGCTGACATCACCAGACATAAGGCATGGTGCCATCACGCAGCTGCTGGTGTCATGCAGACAACAGCAAGAAAGGACGCAGGCGCCCTGTTGAAGGCCGGCCTCGCCAGGCTGCCGGCTGGATGCCTTGCTTCTACTCGTTAGAGCAGCGCAGTGCTCTGTGCTGGGGATTGCAGTGCACATGTTGGCGGGCACTGACATGCCGCCAGCGCTGCCCGGCGGCTTACAACCGCCGGCACACGCACAGCCAGCCATAAGGAGCAAGTCAAAGCAGCTGTCCTGGCGAGCGCGCCCCACGGGCTGCAGTTGTGGCGAAAGGCAAGTTCCAAGCATGCAGCGTTCCAAGCGCTCGCAGTGGCAGCCAAAGCACACACGCTGCCGCAAGCCCACTTTCCCAGGTGGCCGCGCCCCTCCTGCCGTGACGGCAGGCAGCCGGGATGCAGATGGCAAGAGGGACCGGCGCAGCGTCGGGGCTGCAACGGCAACTGCTTTTCTTGCGGGGGCTGGCCAATGTGCAGCGCCTCCCCAGCTCCAGCTTGATCACTGCCCGCTTGAGGCTGCAACCGGTCTACAGGTTGGCGGCCTGGGCAGCAGTCACAAAGGGGCTAGCTACATCCAAGAGCGTCTCTTGCGGTCATCATTGCCCATCAGTGCCCTGCTGGCATGGCAGGCACAGTTCTGGAGGCAGGCCTGCCAAAGGGGCTCGCAGCCGGGCTAGAGTGGCGCACTGACTCGCTGCCGCCCGGCCGCACAGGCCCCCGTTGTCAAACTGCCGACGCAGCACCTTCAATTGAGTGCCAAGCTGATCCACTGCGGTAGTCTTTCGACGCTGACCTGCAAGCAGATGAAGATGTCTCGGGCAATCTTGTGAATTGAGACCTCTGCTACCTTTTCAGTGGCGAGGCGATAGTCCAAGGCAGTGCTGCTTCTGGTGCCTGTAACGGATCTGGGCATCTGTAAGACAATCAGGCGAGATCAAGCCCCTCTGCAGGCGCCGAACGGCCGGCGCTACTGCCCAGGCAGGGATGCTGTCTGCATCGGCCGGGCTGCGCGGCACAGGGGAGCCCTCCTTGCTCCAAATGTGGTCCAAAAGAACCTAAGGACAGCAAACACTTTTGCAAGGCGGGCTCCCACCGGCTCTGCATCGTGTGGGAGCACCGCGCTGGGCCGATTGCTCCCGGCTCGACGTCGGTGAGCTCCGCGACTTGCACGCCGAGCTCGCGAGCGCTTGGACGGCTGCCCGTGGGAGGCATTAGCAAGCTTGTCGTCCTAAGAGTGCACCCGTTCCGATGGATAATATCACCTGTGGTGAGCTGCTCGTGAAGGCACCAAACTGGGCAAAACAATTATAAACCCCACAGCAGCAGCTGTACCATCCCCAGAGCAGAGCTATGCATAGAATAGGCTACAAGCTTATGCATGGGACCCACCGCAACCAGGCTATCGGTGTGGCGCGCCGGTGTGGCACGCATCTGGTTGGCAATTCCCAACCATCGACTCGATTGCGAGCTGCGGCGCAATGAAGCCTTCCAAGATGGTGCTCAGCGGACCCTAGACATCGTATTCAGCATTTATTGGCGATATCTTGGGTAAGTTGCGTCCGTGACGCCTCTCATGAAGACATGCGACGCCGAATCTCCGCCGGGCTGCTGGATCCCTGCAGGTCTGCTTGGTGTGGTGAGGCAGCGGCGCTGATGGTCGGGTGCTTAGGTGCAGGACAGGGGAAACACGTGCCTAGGGATGCTTTCTACTTGACCAAGGTGAGCCGCCGCCGAACGGCCCTGGCAGCCGTGCAATGCAGTGCAGTGCTGTGTGCTGGGGACTGCGACGTAGCTGAGTTGAAAGGCGCAGACACGTCGGCAGCGCTGCCCGGCTTACAGCTTCTGGCGCGGCCAGAAGGGGAGTCCAGGCGCCTCTTCACCACACCAACGCGCCCTAGCCACGCGCGCGGCGGGCAGCAAACAGGAGGCAGGCGGCGCTGCCGGCGCAGGCGAGCACGCAGGCGCCGCCCAACGCCCACTTGCGCAGGCGGTTGCGGCGCTCCGGCCGCGGCGGCGGGCAGTCGGCGGCGGGGGCGGCTGGCGCCACGGGCGCGGCGGGGCGGCAGGCGACTGCCTCGGCCCTGATGTTGAAGACAGGGCGGGCAGATGCCAGCTCCGGCTTTTCGCTGGCGGCCGTGTCGCCAGTGACCGCGGGCGCAGCCGGGGAGCAGGCAGCGGCCAGGACCGGCGGGGCGGCGGCGGAGGCTGGCGGCGCCGGCAGCAGTGGCACCTCCTCCTGGAGCGGTGTGCCAATGTACAGCGGCCGCAGCTCCAGCTGGACGCTGACGCGTCGCACTGCACCGGCGGTCTGAGTGTTGGCCGCCAGGGCGGCGGCCAGGAGCGCCTCGGCCTGCGGCCAGAGGGCGTCGCCTGCGGACAGCTTTGCACTTCAGAACTCCACCGGCGAGCTTGTGACCGGCTTAGTGCCGGGCACAGTTATGCAAGAGACTCTGGCACACGTTTGTTTGGCAGCTTCCCAGTGGGCGTGTTTGCAATTGGGAGTGTAATCAGTCTGCTGAGAGCTGGATTTTCGTGGTTGACAGACACTAGCGAGCACATGCAGCTTCCAAGCAGGCAACGCGGGCGCGGGCGGCGCACCGATTAGGCGCGCGAGGTGGGCGTCCGCGGCGAGGCCGTCGTGCCACTCCAGCTGGCTGCTGAGGCCCTCGCTGGTGAAGTCGAGGCTGAGCACAGGCCCGCGAGGCTCCGTCTGCTCCGCCATGGCTTGTCCCAGCGCGTGCCTGCGTGCGGAGCGCGGCGTCTCAGGTCTTGCCGGGCGCTGCCTCCCCCATCTACGAATCGAGCGTCTCCGGCGGAACTACTGGCAGCCTTCGAGGATAAAGGGCGCATACAAAGCATGTTTTAGAGTGTATAGCCCGTACTGAAGCTCCGGTGAGCGCCGAGAGGCCCGCGCAACCGCCCGGGCGGTTCGATGTTGTCCGCGTGGACCGGGCCGCGCGGCGCCAGGCGTTCCCCTCACCCCAGGAGCGACACAAGACTTTGTTAAAGATCGAAAGGGTGGGCTCGCACCGGCCGGGGGGTCGCACTGCGTTGCTGAAGTTCGCCGCGAGGAGGATGTCGCCGCGGAGGAACTCAGCAGCGGCTCTGCGGCGTGCGGGAGAGCAGCAAGCTGGATTGCAGAATGCGCGGGGGGTTCGCGTCCGCTTCACTACTCGTTGTGCTCGAGAAGTGCTTTTGCTCGGGAGTTGTGTGTCTGCGGCCAGCTGTTCACTGAGCCACCAAACTAGGGGCGTTTAATGTAAACCCACAGAAGCCAGGCCGCTCAGCAGACACTTAACCAAGCAGGCGATATGGCTGAATACCTCTCTGAACGCACGCCCACACACAAAGGTGACCGGAGTTGCGCGCATCTGGTGGCGCATCCTGGCCATCTCTTCAATTTCCAGCTGTGGCGCGAAGAGGCCAGCACAGGGGATGCCGGGAGCCTCCGTCGTCACCATGCGCAACATAAAGCGAGTTGAATGGCTCTAAAGTACGTCCTTGACACCGCTCGTGGCAACTTGCGGAACCCAATCCCCGCTGTTCTGCAAGATCCCTACAGGTCTGCTTGCTGGCCCGCGGCAGCGGCGCACCTGGTCGGCTATCGAGATGCAGGACAGCCCAGAAATCGTTACGAGAGGTGTCCTCCCTACCAAGGTGAGCCGCTGCCGCCCTTCCCTGGCAGCTGGCGGGTTGCCAGTGGCGCTGCAGACCACAAGGCAAGACTGTCGTGCCTACGACAGCGGGTCACAGCAGACGCAGCCGAGATTTCCCTGTGGCAGGCCGGCGCGGCCAGCTGCTGGTCGCGCTAGTGCTTCTGCCCGAGGGAGCAGGCATCGCTTTGGGATGGTGTGCAGCGCTTGTGCTGGAGGACTGTCAAGTGAAAGGACAATGAAGGCTGCCGAGATGCCGCCAGCGCAGCCCAGCTTACAGTTGCAGGCGCATGCCTGACCGGCCGGGGGCAGCCCTGGTGGCTGTCCAGTCCACTAGCTGCGTGCGCGGTGAGAATCGAGCAGCAAGCAGGCGGCGCTGCCGGCGCAGGCGAGCTCGCACAGGCCACTTTCGCAGGCGGCAGCGACCCTCTGGCCGCAGCGGCGGGCAGTCACTGGCGGGCGAATGGGGCATTACGCTGTTGCCTTACCCCGGACGTTGAAGGCCGGGCACGCGGACGATGGCTCCGGCTTTTGGCTGGCGGCCAAGGCACAGCCGGCGGGCAACCAGCGACTTCGACCGGCTTGACGGGGGCGGCCGGCAGTGGAAGCAGATGCGGCTCCCTCTGCAGGGGCGTGCCGATGCGTGCCGCCTCCAGCTCCAGCTGGATGCTTACGCGGCGCAGCAGGGCCCCCGGCTGCTAGTTTGCCGCCTTTTCAGCCATGAAAGCGGCCGCTGCCCAGAGCACCTCCCCTGCGGGCAGCTTTGCACGTGCGAAGCTCACCTGCTAGCATATGACAGGCTCAGCGCCGGGCACAGGCATGTGAGAGAGGTTGACTGTTGTTCTACTGGCTGATTCCAGTTGGTGGGCGTGGTAGCCATTGGGAGTGTAACGAGTCGGCTGCTAGCCAGATTCAGGAGGCGGGAGGGCTTCCCACCACATGCTGCTTCAGGTGCAGTGTTTCAGGGTCAGACACGCAGCGCAGGCGTGGGTGACGCACAGATGAGGAGCACGAGGCGGCCTTGCTGCCTACGCTACTCCCTCCAGGTGGCTGCTCAGGCCCGAGTCCTCAAAGTCAAGGAATTGGAGGACCGTCCATCAAGGGCCAATCTGCTCCGCAATCAAGTGACTAGTGCTGCGCCGGTGCGGCACGCATCTGGTGGGGCATCTGACCACCGACTTGGTTGCAAGCTGCGGCGCGAAGAGGCCAACAAACGCCTCTGCAGTGGTCGAGGACAGCACCAACTGATACATCTGTATCTGAAGAATCTGCGTCTTGATCCGAGGGGCGACAAGCGGCGCCGAACCCCTGCTGCTGGTCTGCTGCATCCCTGCTACAGCGACGGCCGCACCCGAGGACGTGACCAGATGGCGGCGCCGTGGCTTCGATCTTAGACGACGTTTATCAGGAAGGAAGCCAGAGGCAATGAATAGCACAGCACATCGACTGGGATCCTCGCTGCAGCTGTCAGAGCACTGCGCAACCTCGCTGACGTGTAGGCAGGCCTGCCGGCTGCAGCTCATCTGGAATGGAACATGCTGTGCCCAATACAGCAGCAGCGTTGCAGGGCCCCAACGTTGAAACGTCAAGCAGCAAAGCCTGGCACTGCCCGCTCCTCTGCGGGCACTGCAGATGTCATGATGGAAAGCAGCCGGCCACGCGCGCGCAATCCAATCCAGGAGCAAGTCACGAACGGACAGGCTTGGCACGGAAGCGGGACCACCACTGCCTGCTGCGGCGGCATCAGGCACCAGCGGGCGGGCAAGGCGCCGCGCTTCCTCTGTCTGGAGTCTGCTCCCCGAAAGCGCCGCCAGGCAGGCTACTTGGGGATCGCGTTCTGCAGGTACTGCACAAAGTCGTAGAATCCCGTCGTCCACTGCAGCAGCCAGCACAGCCGCGCCCCCTCAGTCGCCAGCAGCGGCGGCTGCCTCCAGAGCCCCATTCCCCGGGCATGCGGCCCGGCGGGAGCACTGCCACCAGACGCGTTGATTTGGGGTTATATCCTAGACACTAAATACAAGCCAGGCTGTCAAACCCTAAACCCTAAACACAAGCCCGGCTGTCGAGCAAAGTGCGTCCTCTCCCTGTCTCGCCGACAAGCACCGCAGACCCTCTTGTGCCCGCTAGAAACCTTACAGGGTCGGTCCTTTCAAAGCCTAGAAAACCCAGCGGCGCAAGGCGGCACCTTGTCGTAGGCGTCGGCTATGGCGGCTCGCATGAAGCCGGCCGCCGCCGCGTCGCCGAGCTCCAGGCGGAATCGCTGCCGCAGGTGGGCCACGGGCGCGCCACGGCCGAAGCAGGGCAGGCCCGAGCCGGCCATGAGGGCCACGCTCGTTGTGATGCCTTCGGCCACCGTGCGAGCCTGCGGACGGACGCCAGGCTGGCAACCCTGATCAGGGTTTGGGGGTCGGAGGCTTCGAGGCCAGCTCCCTGTGTGGGGCGGAAGAGCTCGGGCAGGCCTTGGCAGGGCAGGCTCTCCTGCCAAGGGGGTGTCGATACTGCCGCCTTGCACCGAGGCAGCATTAAGACAGCACAGAGGTTTTCTGCCCCATTCCCCGAGAGAGTCCCCACGTCAGGCCTGCTGTCTGCAGCCCTCCTGCCTCCCCACCTCCCCCGAGTGTGAAGCTCCGAAAACCTCCTGACCGCGCGAACTCGGCCTTTTTTCGCTGCCAGGAGTGGATGGCGGGATGGACTCTCCACCCAGAAGCCTGAACCCTGGACCCTTCCAGTCAGGAGGGCGACTCACCGCCAGGTAGCCGCGCACGCACAGCTCCTGGAAGAGCCTGAACTGGGGGGAGGCGCGGCGGCCGCCTGGATCCAGCAGCTGCGCCATCTCGTGGCTCAGCTTGAAGGCCGCCGACTCGAAGCCCAGGTTGCCGCCGGGCGAGATCTCCAGGATGAAGCCAAAGTCGATGTGGACGAGGTGCCCCCGGCGGTCTATCAGGATGTTGCCGTTGTGGCGGTCCTTGGCCTGCAGCAGGAAGCAGGCGACCGCGTACCTGCGAGCCCGGCGCGCGCATGGCTTACTAATACATTCAAACCTTGACAAGCGGCGCATAGATAAGCGGTTTGCATGCTGTTGGCATAAGCTGGCCTCTCAGGGGACGGAGTTTACGAAACTCGCAGGCAAAGTCGTCTCGTTCGCGAGTGGGAGCTCGCTCCAAAGACACACTGAACGACCGGCTTTCCCGGCAACCGGGGGCCTGCAGTTGACGAGGTTTGACTGTGGCAGCGGCGCGACGATTTCGATACGGGATGCGGGTGGCAGCAACGGGATTGCCGGTTTCAGTCGGAGGCTCCCGTCAGAGCAAAGCAGACTGTGCAGTTGTTGGGACTGCCAGGAGGATGGGTGGGGAAGCAGGGAGGGGAGGGAGGCAGGGCCGTGCGGGGCGCAGCTGCTGGCAGGGAGCGTTCCAGAGCCCCCCCATGGCAGCCGGAAAGCTCCTGGGCTTCCTGAAAGGTCAGGACCGCTGCGACAGGAAATTTCTGTTCCCAGAAAGTTTTTCTTCGATTCTGATTCTAAATAAATAAACAAAATTAGAACAAAAAAATTTCAGGAATGCAAACAAACTGTTGGATTGCTCTGAATGCAATCCAGCGATCGGAAGCTGCTGTGGCGGGTGGGAGGGGCGGCGGAAGGGAGGCGCGTGCCCGGCTGCCGATGCTATGAAGTTGCGGCGCGCGGCCTCGAAGGCCGGCGTGCCCGGCGCTCCAAACTCCCTCGTCCATATCTCCAGCAGGCCGCCGTCTGCGCAGCGGCGGGGTTTTTACAGGGTTCAGGGTTAAAATCGAAAATCCAAAAACCAAGGTCGCGTGGCTGTTCAGTCCGACGTTATGTCACGCCACTCAGGTACGTTACATTACCTGTTAGCCGGCCACATTGGGCACATGTGGCAGAGCGGACGCCGGCCGCGCGAAAGAAGAAGCTCCTGGGGCTCGAGGGTTCCGACAGGGTTTAGGGCCCAAGGGTTTAGGTTGCCTTTAAAGTCGGGCAGGAGTGAGTCTTGTAGACGGGCATAGGTAGGGGATGTGTGCGGAAGAAGGTGCCGCAAAACCATGCCCTTTCCCGGAAAGCTCTTTCCTTGCCTAAAGAAACGTGAATTTCCAACCGCAACACGGCTGCAACCTCCCATCAGAGCCGCGTGAGGGGCGCGGGCAGCGACCGACGCCGCAAAACTAGGGTATCAGCAGACCCTAGACCACGGAAAAGAACCCTAAAGGGGCGCACCGCAGGTCTCTCCCAGCGAGCTGCGCGACTGCGTGTCCGGAACGATCTCGATGACGCCGCACTCGTAGGCCGTCGGCAGCACCCCGTAGGGGGCGAGGTAGAGGCCGAGGCCCGCGGCCGCGAAAGCGTCCCGCAGCAGCCCGATCACCTGCAGCCGCGCGTCTGTTTTTTAGGGTTTAGGGTTCAGGGTGTAACCCTAAAATGCCCGCCGCGAGACTTCAGGCTTTAGGGCGTAAATTGTTAATGAAGTCGATTAAACAAGATGTAAAACCCTGCATTTTCTGAACCAAAACAGTTTGACTTTGAATTTGAATTCCTAAAATTTGAAGACGTGAGAAATCGGCCGGCTGCTGCAGTGCAGGCCGCTGCAACCGGTATGCGCAGCAGCAGCTGCTGCTGCCGCTGCCAGTGCAGCAGCTGGGGCAGCAAAGCCAGTCCAAGGCTGCAGAGCCCGGCCTTTCGGTCCTGACAGCTGCGGACGAAAGCGGCGCGGCCGAGTCGCTGCCAACCTGGCGCCCCAAAACCCTGAGCAGAAACCCTAGAGGGCACGCCTGCAGCGCCAGCACGTCCTGTCTGCAATCGTCGCCTACTTTGAAAAGGAGAGCCTGCACGCGAGGCTGCGGCTGCTGCAGCGGCTGCTGCTGCAGCTCCCCCTCCGGCTGCTGCTGCTGCTGCTGCGGCTCCACCTGCAGGTGCCACCTCAGCAGCCTGGTTGCCAGTTTTCAGGCTCAGAATTCAAGATTTCCGGGTGATTTTTGGCGGGGTTTGCCGCCAAAATTCTGACAGCTGAGGCGCGGCACGGGAGCGGACTGGCTGCCCTCTGTGAAAGGCGCAGCAGCCTGCCGGTTTCGGAGGGAGTGTCCTGGCCTGCTTGGTCGGTGTGAGGCAGCTCGCAAGGGGCGCAGGCGGCTGCGCCCAAGCAGACCTCTCGTTCCAAGCCGGCTTCCGCTCGATGCATCCACCCCAAAAAGCCAGTCTGGCCCTAGGCCCCGTTGGCCCCTAGGGCGGGCAGGCTGTCCCTCCGTGAGTTAGGGTTCGAGGGTTCAGGAAAGTAGGGTTGCTGCTGTCGTCGCTATGGCACACTGGGGTGTGATTCAGGCTTCGATGGGTTCGGAAGGTAGGGTTGCTTCTGTCGTCGCTGTGCATGCTGGCGTATGATTCAGGGTTTGATGGGTTTTCAGAGTCTAGGGTTGCTGCAGGAGGGATGGGGGCGGCGCCGCGCCTGGAAGGCGACCAGGATGGGCACTTTGGCGGCGCTCTGCATGGGGGTTGCGCTGGCCGGCAGGCTGGCAAGCACACGGCTGCCAGGCGCGGTGGGCATGTAGAGGTCGCTGCGGGGCAGCTCGATCTGCGGCGGCAGCAGGCGGAGGTGTGCGCAGTCGAGGCTGTAGTGTTTCAGAATCCCCCCGCGCCTGTTCAGAATCCCCTCTGCCGAAAACGCCCGCTCTCTTGGAACCGTCGTCTGGGCACCCTTCACTCGTCTGCTACGGTCAGTGTAGGGTTTATAAAACCCTAGACTCTGCCCAACGCACATCTGAGCAGTTCGGCATGATCCAAGCTGAACTGTTAGTAATGGTGACGCGATCGTTGTGATCGCGTTGTCAGTCGGACGTTTGGTCAGTCGAGCATATACTCGGACGAGAAAGTCAGAAAAAGCATTGTGTAAATTATCAATTTACGGGGGGCGCGCCTCTGCGACCAGGGCGGCGGCCGCCGCGCGCCGCTCGTCCTTTGGCACCGGATAGAGTTTTCCCGAAACGGCGACGTGGGCGTCAAAGTAAGCCAGCTCGGCCCGCAGGTGCGCGAGGACCTCGGGCGACAGGCTGTCCCACACCTGCGCACATAAGGGTTTCTAGGGTTTGTATCACAGGGTCGACACTATGGTGAAGCCGCAGGGCAGCTGCACGTTGGTCTCCTTGAGGGGGAAACCCCTCTGCCGTGGTTCAAAAACCTCTCAAAACCCTGCAGAGGAAACAGATGAGGCAGCGACTGCTCGGAGGGCGTCCTCGAGCTCAGCCCTTCCGTCAAAGAAGCTCTCCTTGTCAGAGAGCACCCCCCCACCTCTGCAACGCAGCTATCGCAGCTGCAACTGCTGCTTTTCACTTGCCAGGCTGTTGGAACAACCACAGAAAACCCTAAATCCTGAAAAGGGCAAGAAGAAGGGTTTCTCAGCATGGCGGGCCAACCTGGCGCTCGACGGCGTCCGCAACTGCCCACAGCCCCGAGTCCTGCGGCGGCTTCCACCCGGACCGCTTGACCGCGGGCCGAAAAGCCTCCTGCGGCGGCGTGCCTTCGCTCTGCAGCCGGGCGGCAGCAACCCCCCGCCTCAGCTCCAGAGCCCCTCCGCCGAAAAAGCACCGCTCGCGAGCGTTAGGGTTTCGCGACTTTAAATCTAGGGTTTGGATGGTAAGCGCGGCACGGGACGAGCGGGATGCGCGGGCGCGGAGGCTCGGTTTCGGAGCATGACACCCGACAGACACACGCGGCGCTAATACTGGTTTGGATTCAGGGTTTGTGATCTGAACGTAGGGTTTCACGACGCCGCCTGCAGCCCATCGGCCGGCCGCGAGCGCAGCCGGGGCCCGTGTTGCCACCTGAATTTAGGGTTTCGGACCCTAACCCTAGGCAGGGTCGCACCCGCAGCGTGCAGACCAGGTGGTGCGCGAAAAAGGTGTTTCCGGCCGCCTCGGTCGCCAGGAAGCCCTGGATCTGGCCGTTGGCGTCGCTGCGCAGCAGCTGCACGAGCTGCGGCAGGAAGAAGGCGACCTGCGGGGGATAACTGGCGCCGCTTAGTAAGCGAGCCGGCGGGAGCGCAGCGACAAGGGCTTTCTAGGGATTTAGGGTTTCAGGGATTAGGGCATAAACCCTGAAGCGAGAGCGTGCAGGGACCCTAACGGGGAAAAACCGCAGGGAGTGGCTGGCAGGCGCCGCAGGCGGCAAGGGCCGGCAGGCTCACAGCCTGGCATTTTCTTCCTTTGAGAGGAAAAAACCCCAAACCCAGCCCTGCCTGCCTCGAACAATCGGCCCGATCCCGAGACCGTCACTTTGCGGTCATTCTCGGGCGAGAGGGGATTACTGTAGGGTATAGATAGGGCCGTCAGACCCTAGAGGGTTAGCGGAGGGAGCCGGCCTGTTCGGGCGGGCAGGCCCGCAGCGAGCGCAGCGCGTAGGCTCGCACTTCCGGGTTGCCGCCGCGGGAGCCCGCCAGCAGCGCCAGCGCCGGCAGGATGGGCGCGGGCGCCCAGTCGCGCAGCGCCGCCAGGGAGGCTGCTTCGCCGGCGGCTGCCAGCAGGCCGGCGGCGGCCGGCACGCGCCGCAGCTGAGGCGAGGCTGCGGCTGCGGCAACGCGGCGGGCGACGGCGGCGCGGAGGGGGGCCGCGCCGGGGAACCTGCAGAGCGGCGCGGGGGCAGAGGCGGAGCTCAGCTGCTAGCACGCTGAAAGCCCGCGATTGGGTGGAAGCGTGGAATTCTTGTGGGTCTTGTGTAGCAGGAGGCTACATATTCAGCCGCAGGGAGGCGGGAAGGCGGAGCAGGGCGCTGTGTGTGAGCTGAATTGCATCTCGAATTGCATTGCAGATGCAATTCAAAATTGTGTGGTTTTCGAATGTCTGTGTTGTGGAGAGCAGCAGCCAAGGGCCAGCGTGCCGGTTGCAGCAGGGCGAGGTGCGCGACGCATTGTGGGAGGAAAATTGAATTTGAAGTCAAAGTTATCGAAAATTGCTTTTCCCACTTTCGAGACAATGAGCAAGCACTCCCCCTTTGCCCCCCCTCGCCAAGCGATCTCTGCCTTGCCAGCCAACTCTGCAGCCTGCAGCCATTTTTTTAGTATGCGACTCTAGTATAGCCAGACGGGTTTACTGTTTCACGATTCATTTCAGAGGTTCCGTGTTTCTGTTGCCGGGTTTGGGCAAGCAGCAGCAGCCGGCGCCCGCTGATGAGCGCTGCAAGACAGCTGCTTGAGAAGCTGCTGCTCACGGCTGGTATGAATTTATTTGGTCAATTAATAATAATTGGTCATTGAAGGAAAATGAATCGTCCTAATTTCGTAGAATTATTTTTTGTAATTTTTGTAATTTTGAAAGTTCTCCATCTGCAATTAACAGCAGATATAGAGATAAAAAATAGCTTGAGAACGACAAAGCCAAGCTTGACGCTTGGGGGTCGCATGATGCTTGCAAAAGTTCAAGTTCAAAAGTTGCAAAAGCTGCTCCCGGCTGACATTCTGTGTTCAAGTTCCTGGGGTTGGAGCAGCAGCGGGAGCCGGCGCGCCTGCTGATGAGGCGGACGGCCAGGCGCGGGCTGAGCCTCCAGGCCGTGGCAGCGTGAGCTTCCCATGCGGCTGCGGAGGGGCCCTTTCGGCCGGGCGTTGCCGCCAGCGGCTGCGCCCACACCTGCCGCCGGCAGCACACTTTAAGGGGTTTTATAGTGATTTAGGGTTCAATGCGTGGTTTAGGGTTTAAAAGCGCCAGTCAGGAGGCGGCTCATGCAGCATATCCCGCTCGCGCAGGAGATCTCCTGGATCTCACTCTCCATTTCAAGTGCTTTCATCTCCTGAATGACTCACTTAAAATAACAACTGGGCCCTCTGGTGGGGCGCAGCAGCTGGTTGCTGGGAGCGACTGGAAGTTGCGAGTTTTGAACTCGGTTTGGAATACGCCTGCACTGATTGTCAGATAACCACGGTTCTGAGGAATCCACCCAAAACCCAAAAACTGACTCCAAGCCCCTGCTGCCCGATTGGGCGGGCTGTGATCAAAACCAGGCTGTCAGCTGCCCTGAAAAGTGTGCAGAGGCGGTGCCGCTCCTGCTTTTGGTTTAAGGTTTTGGGTATTCAGCCCTAACTCCCTGAACCCTTAACACTAGCCCTACCGTGAGCCCTACGCGCTGACCCTAGACTTGCCGGCACCCGTGCGAGAGATGAGTAATGAGCGCGCCTGCAGCCGCTCAGCCTCCGCTTCCAGCAGCAGGTGCAGCAGCCGCAGCTGCTCTGCCGGCGGCACATCCGGCAGAGCCGCCAGGCTGGCGGTCGACAGCCTGGATCTGTCTGGGCCCGGCCAGGCTGGCACCGCCTTCAGCTCGGCGGCAAAGTCTGCCACCGCGGCGAGCTCCTCCCTGCGGGCACTCTGCTGCTCAGGTTCGGAGACGATGGTATTAGGGTTTCAGAAGGGTTTTGAGTAGGGTTTTTGTGGCAAGGGGTGACCCCGCCGGCTGCAGGCGGCGCTGAGGCGGGGGCCGCTCTTATCTGTACGGCAAAACTCGAGAAATTTCACGTTTACCCTGTCGGGAAAACAGGTCGCCCCAGGCCCTATGACTAAGAGAGCGAGGGCCGAGGATTTCGAATCGTCGTTCAGTTTAGGAGCATATCTAGAAGTCCTGAACCCTAAGCCCTAAAGCTGCAGAATCGTCCGGCATTTCGGAGGGACGGCGGCTCGCCTGTCCTCCCGCGGGCTCCAGCCGCCGTGGTAGGCGAGCTCCGAGTCGAACCAGCCGAGTCCCGAGTTGAGAATGGCCGCAAAGCGGGGCCCGTGCGCCAGCGAGCCGGGCTCGGCCGCCTGCAGGCGACGGCGCGGAAGCCGGCTCGGCAGATCTTTAGGTTTTTAAGGTTGTTAGGTTAAGGAGCATCTGCCAGGCTGGAGGCGACCGCAGCAGATGCTGGCAAGCATGCTTCCCATGTGAGGTGCTGCATCGTGGCAGCCTGGCGGTACACACGATGGTTTTAGGGTTTCATAAAACCCTATATGGCCACCAAATCATCGAGCCAGGCAACAGGGGCAGCTGCAGGCCACCCATGAGTTGGGTGCGGTCTCAGGGCTGCAGGCGCAGCAGCTGCTGTTTCGCCTTGCACTTTCGGTTTTTGCCATATCAAAGAAAGAAAACGACTTTTGCGGGCAAAACTCGACATCGAGGGCAAACAAACAGGGGAAGGCGGCAGCACGGCGGCATTCCCATGTGTTGTTTTTCTTATCTTTACTCTTTAAATCTGATGTAATCATTTCAATTTGCAACCAGCAAGCTTGGCACCCGGAAAGTGCCGACTCGCGCCGTTGCCCTTCAGTCCTCACTACCCTCCACCCTGTCGAGATAAACCCTAAGGCGTTATCTGGTAGGGTTCGGGGCACCTGCGCCGCCAGCGCCACCCGCAGCGCCAGCAGCAGCATGCGGAAGAAAGCGCCGGCTGCGGCCGGGTGCCGGCTCATGTGGGGCGCTGCAGCCAGGCTGGCGGATGCCCAGCGCAGCAGCAGGCCCCGGACTGCGGCGCTGTTGGGGCCGCCGCTTGCGCCCCACGCCTGCGTAACAAACCCAGCGGCGTTTAATGATTCATTATTCATATTATTTGTTTATTTGTTTTTTCGTTTACGCTTTATGCCTGCACGTGAGCGACCCCAGGTTCTTGTGGTGGCCGCGAAAGGAGGTGGGGGATTCTAAATCTTGCTCGGCCATGAGGGCTGCCAAGGCACCTCTCATCCCCGCAGTGGGTGAAAGGTGCGGGCAGCCCAACCCTCAACGATTCAAGATACTTTAATAAATCAACAATCGACCACTTCTAAATATGAATCCTTTGCTGTCCCTGCTGGAGATCGGCCAAGATTGTGCCGACCAGCGAAATTCAAAACTGCAGGTCTCTTTTGATTATGCATTATGAATATACATATACTAAACCCAATATACATTGACGCAGTGGAAAGCGAAGGGATACAAGGGGAAAGCAGGGACGGGCTGGTGATAACGATGATTTGTTAGTCATTCAAGTGTCCTTCACTTTTGATTTAAATGTCGTTGCCAAGAAGAGCTGCAGGCGTGATTTCCCAATCGGCCTCACCTGCCAGGTCTCCAGCAGGAACAGCAGCCGTTATAACTTGAAAATACTTGCTCCAATAAACAGAGATATCGGCTCGGGGACCCCGCATCGAGCACTTGATAGACTGATATTCTTGTTTTCCCCGCCGAGCTCACCTTCAAACTTGGAAAATTCTGTGTGTGTCTAATTCTTTGTCTCAACCCTTAAAAACTAAACCCAAAATTCCCGTGCACAGAACCATCTCATTTTAAAGCGACCGGGCCGTGTTTTCCCGCCAAAGCCGGCCTCACCTGCCAGGCCTCCAGCAGGAACAGCAGCCACAGGTGGTGCGCCCCGACGCCTTCGATGAAGCCGCCGCCGCCCGCCACGGCGCCGCCGGGCAGCTCGCCGGCATGCGGCTGCTGCGCGGGCGCTGCCAGGCCGACGCGCATTGCCAGGCTGTCGCTCCAAGCACCGCTCACCTCAGCCAGCAGCGGCACCTGCGAACGAGCCGGTGCAGATAGAGATGGGGCTGATAAAACACCAAAAACCCTTCAAACCCTGAAAATTTACATATCTGTAACGACATTTATGCCCGAGTTACGTTCGGAAAGGGCGGCAGCAGGGCCGGGCAGCCCTCTCCTGGCAGGCTGCTGGGAGGCCCGCAGCGGGCTTCCCTGCAGGTGCCTTCTGGGGTTTTGAACTGCAGCTTAGGGTTGACATCAGATGCACCAGCCTGGCGTGACGCAAATTCAGCCGGTTCTGCCCATGGTAAATCCCAAAAGCCAGGCGATTGTTCCATGTTTCCGCTCTTTTTTGCCGTTGCGACAGCAGGCTCAGCGGCCAGCGGCCTGACACCGGGGCTCCAGAGGGTGAAAGTTTACAAACAAGTTTCCTTTAAGTTTAGGAAGTTTTGTTTGAAAGGTGGAATCTTTCGCGGTCAGTGTTTAAGAATTAGGGTGTATGGGCGCCGGTAAACGCCCCCTAAAAACACAGCTTTTCTGTGGAAGGGGCGCGCTAGACGAGTCGCTCCTCTTACATAGAAGGGGGGGGGGGGGGGGGGGGTTTTCCCCCCCCCCCCCCCCCCCCCCCCCCCAGACGAAACGTCATCAAGCACCCAAAGCGCGGCAACAGCGTCACTGGCAGTAGTGTAGAAAAAAGTTTTATTGAAACGCTCGAAGCAGTCGGTTCAGCACGCGGAACATGCCCCCCGCAACTGCAAGTGGGGCTTGTTCCCCGCGAGCAGCGGTCCGGCTGCATCTCGCATCCAAGTCTTGGCAGAGGCGCGGCGCCGTCACTGCCTCCTCCCCCCCACAGCCTGTGTGCCCTCTCTCAAAACCAGTCGAGCCATTTTTAGGGTCTAGGGTTCAGTCTGAACCATTAAGCACAACCCAAAGCCCTAAAACAATCAGCCTCAGAGTGCCGAGTTGGCAGCAGCAGGCAGTTTCCTTTTCGTCCCAACCCGGCTGGGCCAGGCTGCCGCCCCCTCAGAAGGCCTCCCCCAAAGGCAGAGCAGGGCAGTCAGTCAGGCACGACTCATCGACGGCGGCCGAATCAGTCAGCCGCGACTCATCGACGGCGGCTCCACTTGCAGCGCTG
>BHFV01000263.1:1179-14210 GCA_003568905.1 Trebouxiophyceae sp. KSI-1
GGCGCCTGCTGGGCGTGGACCTGCCGGACGAGTGCGTCCGCCCGCTTTCTGCCGTCCAGACCCTTTTAGGGTTTATGTGGGGTTGTATATAGGGTTTTCTGGTGCTTTTTAAAAGCTATCCCAGCTCGAGAGAGGGGAGCGGCCGCCTGCTGGGCGTGGACCTGCCGGACGAGTTCGTCCGCCCGCTTTCTGCCGTCCAGACCCTATTAGGGTTTTGTGGGGTTTAACATAGGGTTTTCTGGTGCTTTTTAAAAAGCTATCCCAGCTCGAGAGAGGGGAGCGGGCGCCTGCTGGGCGTGGACCTGCCGGACGAGTCCGCCCGCTTTCTGCCGTCCTGACCCTATTAGGGGTTTGTGGGGTTGTATACAGGGTTTTCTGGTGCTTTTTAAAAGCTATCCCAGCTCGAGAGAGGAGCAGGCGCCTGCTGGGCGTGGACCTGCCGGACGAGTTCGTTCCAGCTTGAACCTGCGAAGGTTCTCTAGGGTCTTCTAGGGTTTAATACCATCCCGAGGGGAAGGGGGGGGGGGGGGTGTTGTGTCCAGCAGCCGGCTGCCATGCCAGCGCCCATACGACCACCCCCCCAGCGCTGCCCGGCTGAGCCCCTGCCCCCAGACCCTTCCCAAACCCTACTTACCAAACCCTAAACCCTAAACGCCCGCCCCATACACGTGCAGCCTGCCGCGGCCGGCGCTGGACAACACCGACTACTGGCTCGACTCGCACAAGCTGCGCATCCTGGTCAGCAACATGCGCAACAGCAATAGCCGGCCGACGCTGGAGGCCATCCGCGCGACCGTGCTGGAGAACCTGGGGCAGCTGGGGGCCGCGCCCGGCGCGCCCATCAGCGAGCGGCCGCCGCCGCACCGCCTGGCGCGCCGCCGCCCCCTCCTCCTGGCAGCCGGGTTGCGGGTTAAGGCTTTTCCTCGCCGCCGCCTGCCTGAGAGCGGACGGTGACGGCGTTTCAGTGGTTTAGGGCTTACTCTAGACCCTAGGGGTGACCCTAAACCCTAAAGCCCTAAGCAGGGCCAGAAGCTTGCTCTGGGGGTGCTGCGTCGGCGAGTCGGCCTGCGTGCTGCCTGAGGGGGGCGGGGGCAGCAGGAGGGGCCGTGCAGCTTGTATCGGTCGAGAGCCGGGGCCCGCACTGCACTGCAGCCGGAGCAGCCGGAGGAGGACCCGGACGTGCGCGGCGGCGGGCAGGCGGCGGCCGACCGTCGCGTCGCGCCGTTGCACGACCCCTATGGCTCGGACGGCGAGGTCGACTCGGCCGGCCGGGCCGGGCGGCGGCGGGAGCCCACCCCGCCTCCGCCGGCTGCAGCTGCGGCGGCCGACGGGCCGGCGGCGGCGGGTGGGCAGGGGCAGAGCATCGCGCCGCCGCAGCCGGCGGGCGAGCCTCCGGCGCCGCTGGGGGCCGACGTGGCGCCGGGCGCGGACGCGATGGAAGCGGGTGCGCGCGCGAGTATCCCCCGGGATGCTGCGGCCCCGCCAGGCTGGCGAGGCGGAAGGAGGGGACTGAGTCCTGCCTGGCCCCTGCTGCAGAGATTCGGGCGGAGGTGAAGCCGCCGCAGGCGGCGGCGGTCGCCGCGCCGGCGGAGGCGATGGCGGTGGACGAGGATGCGCCGCGGCCGGGCGGCGAGGGGCCGGCCGCGATGGAGGGCGTGGAGGCGCCCGCAGCCGCGCCGGCTCCCCCGGCCGGCCCCGGCCAGCAGCCGCCGCCGCAGCAGCAGCAGCCGCAGCAGCAGCCGCAGCAGCAGCCGTGAGGAGCCGCGCCGCGCTCTCCTGCTTGAACCAGTTGTGCTCTGTCGTGTGTAGCTCTCTCTCCTGTCGTGTAGCTCTCTCTGTGCCTGGAATGTGCCTTGAATGTGTGGCGACCGAAAAGGTCCCACTTTCGGCCGCAGCAGGCGCCTGTAATTGCCCCAGCTGGCGCCCAGCCCAGAGCAGAGCAGTGCAGCGCCCGCATTCTGCTGCGCACAGTGCTGCCAGAAGCCAGAGAGGCTGAGCCAGAGGCTCGGCGGCCCAGTTTCGTCGCTCGGCCCGGCGGGGGGCGCTCCCAGCTGTGAGGTGAGGCGCCTAGCAGGACGCGAGGAGGCGAGCCGTGCAGCGATAGCCGCAGCGCGGTGAAAGGAGGACTGCTCAAAGGTGCGGCCGCAGTGACGAGCCCTGCCAGGCCGAGAACAGCCGTGCCGGGCGACCGCATTTTCCAGCACGCAGGCATAATGCGAGGGAAAAAGCTCCGCCTGACAGCGCTTATCTGGTCGCATTTGCCTAGTCACGACTCACTGGCCACCATTGCGCATCCCTTGCGGCTGCGCAGCCGCGGTCCGGCGCCGATGCAGGCGCATCAAGGTCGCGAGGGCGCCCTGCGCAGCTGCACGCGAGTTCCAGGCATGCGGGTGATCCGGTATGGCAGGCATCGATCCGCTGCTGTCGGCGCAGGCACCGAGCTTTCAGATTCTTCCGGCCGGGGTCGTGCCCATTACCGGCACCGCGTGATGCGACACGTTGCTGCTGCTGCCTGAGAGCGAGAGGCAGCGGAGGAGCTTGGAGAGGGCAGCTGCTCAGTGATCACCGCCCGGAAACTCGGCCGCCGCAGGCACGTAGACGGGCAAAGTTGTAGGTGAATGTCGCCCCTCTCAGCGCTGCATCCAGCCGTCCAGCGCCACTCCCGACCGTGCTGACGGCTGACGGGGTCTCTGCCAGGCCGGGTGGCCGCATGCTGGGGCGCAGGAAGGGCGCGCCGCTGGCGGACGGCGGCGGCGAGGATGGCTACCTGCGTGCCAACGGCTCGCAGGACGACCTGCTGCAGGCGTCGCAGTCGAGGCAGGCCCCAGCCGCCGCCTCTTCCTGGCCAGCACCCACCTTGCCTCATGCTGCCCGCACTGTCATGCTCACCCTCCGCCTGACAGTGAGATCCCCCGGCTGCGCCATTGCAGCGCGCGGCTGCAGGCGGCCGGCGACAGCGCCGCCCCCTTCCAGACGGGCTCCTCCTTCTTCCGCCGCAGCGCGCAGCCCTACGAGGGTCTGACGGAGGAGCCCGAGCCGACCGGGGCGCCCCCGCCGGCGCCCAACGGCCGCGCCCCCAACGACGCGGACGGCGGCAGCAGCAGCGGGAGCGGATCGGAGGGGGAGGGGGTGGAGAGGCGCGGCAAGAGCGGCCTGTTTGGCAGCCTCAGCCTCAAGGAGCGGCGGGCCTACATGCCCATGACTGCCGCCCTCGACCGAGACCGCAACGGTGCCGGCCTCTCCCTGGGCCACAGCCGATCGTGCGTGCGGCTGCAGTGCTGGCTGAGAGAAGGAAGCAGCCCTCACACGCCAGCCTTGGTCACACATTTCGCCCCGCCTGGAGTGCTCGCTGCGAGCAGCAGCCTTGCTGTTGCTCCAAGTCGCTGCCCAGCTGGAGGATTGCTCCCTCACAGATCTTGAAGCTATCACAACACAGCCGCTGCCGGCAGCAGCCTGGAGCGACACGGCCCGAGCTCGATAGGATGCCTGCGCCAGCAAGCCCTTGTGCTTCGCCAGCCAGCGAGCCTGCTGCTGACACTCGCAGGCCACGAGGCCGCGGCGACGGCCGCAGGCGAGCGTGCGAAGGGTGGCCGGGGCGGCGGCAAGGCCACGCCGCCGCTGCGGCGCCCGCGGGGGGCGTCCAACGGCGGCGCGGATCCCCCGGCGGCGGCGCCGGGCTTGAGCCCCGCTGCCGGCCTGACGGGGCCGCCGCAGCCGCGGCCCTCCCCGAGCCTCATGTCGTCAGCCGCCAAGCTGGCCGCCTCGCTGCAGCAGGCTCGCCGCCCCCCTTCACTCCATCTGTGACTCGCAGCTCTGAGCGCGCGAGCTCCGAGCGAGAAATGCAATCCGTGGGAGCTGCCCGCCCGGGACGGCTCGCCAGCAGCAGCTACCGCATGCATCAGCTCTTGCTTTCTCGTGCATGCGCCACATCCTCTGCAAGTCAGCAAGACGCACTGCGCCCAAACCTGACGAACTCTTAAGGCACGCGGGCCACGCTTTCGCGCACACGCGTCACATCATCTGCATGCCAGCAAGACACGGGGGAATGCTCCCAAGGCCGACGAGAATGAGCTCTCAGGAGACGCGTTCTATCGCCGGCAGGGCTCCAAGCGCGGCCTGCTGCGCCGCAAGAGCGAGGACGCCTTCCAGCCGCTGGAGGACTCGGCGGTCGAGAGCAGCGGCGAAGGCGGCGAGTCTGCCGGCGGCGTCGCGCCCCTCAGCCCGCCGCCGCCGCCGCCACGACGGCATTAGGGTTTTACCTCGGTCTGTTAGCAGCGAGTACGCGCGGCGGCCCGCGAGAGGGCTGCAAAACGGCATGGGCTTGGGCGGCGCTAGGACGCTTGCTTGGGGACTCTGCCCTGCTGGACTGCGGTTGCTGGGTGGCGCTTTCGCTGCGACTGTGATTAGTAATGCTTTCGTGCTCGGGACTAAAGCTTGTGCTGCTGCGAGTCACTGGCAGCTGGGAAGGGCCCTTGCTAGGCTGGCGGGCAGCTCCCTTGCCGCGGCCCGCAGTCTCCTCAGAAGCTGTGACTCACTTCCGTCGATGGGAAGGCTGCACAGTTCGGGGCTCCCCCGTTCCCTGCCTCGAGCGAAAGCACACCCGGCAAGCAGCATACAGGGCCGGCTGGGCCAGCTGTACAGAAGGGTACAGAGCGGCGCAGAGTGCAGAAAAAAAAACAAGCGGCATGAAGAGCAGGTGAGGGGGGCGGTCAGGTGCTGGGCTCGCCGCCAGAGTCGCCCCCCGAGCCGGCCGGCTCTATGGAGGAAATGAGGCCGTTGGCCCGCAGGCCCTCGCAGTAGCGCTCGGCATCTGCCTGCGGGCATGTGATCACCATCGCCTGGCCGTACTCGTGCGCCTGCTGCATCGCGCCGACCGCGTCGTCGACCGTCAGCTCCTTTATCACCTTCATCAGCACGCGCACGACGTACTCGCGCCGGTTGACCGAGTCGTTGTGCAGCATCACCTGCGCAGCGACGGCGTCAGAATCTCGTGCATAGCGAATTTGCGCGTCGAAATCGCTCGATTTCGGGCGCTGAAGCGGGGAGAGAGGAGCGGACCCGGTAGTTACGCGGCTTCTGCTTCTGCCGGATCTTTGTCGCGTCCTGGCCTGGGCTGGTTGTTGGCCGGTCGAGCACACCGCCCCCCTGCTTGCCCGCCGCCACCGCCACCGCTCCTCGGCGTCCTGAGGTGCCCGAGGATCCCATCGTGAGCCCATGAAATGATGAGCGTCGGATGCACGCATCGCACGCCCAGAGCAAGCGAGATATCGTCCGCAGGTGTGCGGGCATTTTGTTGGCGAGACATCGAGTCCAAGACTCGCAAAGAGGAGCAACGGCAGCGAGCGGGGCGCACCATTACAGCTTCGTCCGAGGGACGGCACTCGAGCTGTGAGCGCGCCCCTGGGCGCCTGCATTCGCTTGCGAGTCGCATCAGGGATGCCACCTTCACAATCAAAGGCGCAAAGAACATATGATTCATCCAGGAAAACCAAGATCGGCAGTGGAAGCTAACGACGACCAGCTGCGGTGCGGACGGGCGACGATGTGCCGACGTGTGCGGAGTAAAGGCGTGGCAGACCGCCATCGACAGGCCTTCGCCTCGTAGACCGGTGACTGGCGCGGGTCTATGCCCCTGTTGTGGACCGGCTGGCCTCTGCGAGCTGATATGGCTGGTCCAGCCTCGACCCGAGCGTTCCTCGCCAACCCTAGACACCCGCCGCTACCCGCCGAGCGTGCCCGGCGGCCGGTGCAGGCGACTGGAGCTTTCAAGATGGAAGCGTCCGACGGCGAGGCGGCGCGGGAGCAGCCACGCCCATCCCGGTCGCTTTCGCTGGAAGGTGAGGGTGAAAGCTGTGCTGCTTCCGCTCTCCAAAATCTGCTCTCGAAAACGACCGGCCCCCAAATCAGCACAGCAGGCGAGTTAGGCAGCGATAAACCGCCCCAGCGCACCCGGCCCCCGCCAGCACAAGGCGTAGCTTCCAGCGCCTGCCCCTCGGGAGCAGGCAGCAGGCACAATTTCAGCCGCCGCTGCCGCGGGCGTCCGAAAGCGGCCGAATCACACACCACAGCCGCCCGCACAGCCGCGGCATGTGAGCCCTTTTCTTTTTCGCATGCCAGCACAGATTCAAGAAGGCTGACTGCTACATGGGCTCGCCGGCCCCTGCTGCAGCACCCTGCCTGCTACGCACACACAGCTAGTCACCATTTTCACAGACAAGCGGGGCATGTGACAGCTTGTGGCTGTCATCCCGGAAAAGCTCTGAATAATCGAGGAATCACCGGCACCCATGTACCGATAGCCCAGTTTTCCCCAGAGCCGCAGTGTACTGCCACTTCGAGGGGCGCAGCCTCACTGCCACTCGGAGCGCAGCCTCACTGCTACAGGCCTCCGTGCTCGAGCTTTCTCCAGGCTGGATTTTTGGGTTTTATAGAGTGTGGGGTAAACTTAGGCTTTAAAACCCGGCAAGGGTAAAGGCAGGGCCCGGTCGTTCGCTCCTCTGCTCGATTACAAATGCTGGCGCCGCCCGGCACACATCGCCAGGCTGGCGCCCCCGTCACCTAACGACCCCTATGGACCGCACAGGTACCACCACACAAACCGCCGAAAAAGGGGGACGCAGGGGAGATGACACGAGGATCGCCACCGCGGCGCAGCGCGCCCGCCGCCCGCCGCGAATCAGGCAGGCGGCGCGGGCAGGAGCAGGCAGCGCACTCCAGGCTCACAGGTGTCAGCCGCAGCAGCCGCAGCAAGCAAGCAAGGCTCTCCACAGAGACTCGGAAACGCCTCGGCCTGCCGCAGCGCAGGCAAAGCGGCCCCCCGAACTCCCCGCAGCTGCCGCCGCCGCTCTCTCGCCAGCCGCGGCGGCGGGGTGTCAGCCGCCGGAAAGCCGCCGCCGCCGCCCCCCCGGCCAAAGCAGCAGCTGCCGCCGCCGCCGCCGGCAGCTCACTTGGGCTGCGGGGGGGCGGGTTCGGGCACGGGGCTGTCCGAGAAGATGTCTCGGCAGCCTTCGAAGCGGCCGGCGGCGCGGGCCTCCCAGTAGCCGCCCTTGTAGCGGAAAGTGAGGGCTTCGCCGGGGCGCGCCCCCGGCACGCGTTCGAACCAGCGCGGCTTCAGCGGCTGCCCCTCTTCGGCCGCCTTGCGTGCCGCGCGCTGCTTCTTCTCCAGCCGCAGCTTCTCCGCGTTGGCCTGCGAGGTCGCGCGCGCGCGTTACTGACGGCGTTACGGGCGGCGTTACTGACGCGGAGGGTCTCCGGAGGGGTGCCGAGGGTTTTCGGGTCGCGGGAGTCGCGTCGAAGGGGAGGAGGGCGCGTCCAGGGGGTGTTTCGCTCGAGAGAGATAAATTCAGGGTTCACGAAATTCCGGTTTTTCTGTTCAGGGTTTGAGTTTAGGGTTCGCACAAGACGAGGAGCTCGGTTGCGAGCTCCCCTGGCTTGAGATCTAGCACAAGCCCTACACCAGACCCTGCGAATCCGCTGGTCGGGCCGCAGCCGCAGCATCGTCCCCCCAGCCGCAGTATCTTCCCCCCAATCCAGACTTGTTTTGGGTTTTAGGGTCTTAGTGTGACCCCAAAACATCCAGAGGCCCTGACTCAAAACGCCAGCCCGTACCCTAACCTTAAACAGGTTTCCAGCACACCCTGTCAAACTCGCCATCCTGCACAAAGTGCTGGTCGGGCTGCAACCGGCAGTCTGTCGGAACCAGCCTGCCCGAATCCTACCCGCCAGAAAACCCCAAGTGAGCCATAATGAGGGTTTTGGCACCCTGTCGATCTCGCCGACCGCACTCCTTTAATCCTGCCGACTTCGCCCCATAAACCAAGGGTGAAACCCTAATGCCCTAGAAGCAGGGTTTCTGCGCACCCTGTCAAACTCGCCATCCTGCACAAAGTGCTGGTCGGGCTGCAGCCGGCAGTCGGTCTGCGCTCCCTTAACCCTGCCCAGACCCAACCGACAACCCTAATTTTCCTCAGCCCTAATTGTAGGGTTTCCGCGCACCCTGTCGAACTCGCCGACCTCCATGAAGTGCTGGTCGGGCCGCAGCCGGCAGTCCGTCGGGGCCAGCTTCTCCCGCAGCCCGGGCGTCAGCTCGTTGAGTGCCATGACCCACGTACCCCAGTTGTGCCTCGTAGGGTCTGGCGCCGGCGGCGCCGTCCGCCAGATCGGTAGCCGCCGGCCATCCGGCATCACGGCCGTGAGGCTCTCGTCCCATTTGCCTTCGATTCTCGGCAGCGGCAGCGCCTCCTGGCCCCGCTCCACCCAGCCCTCGACCTGCCGCCGCCGCCGCCGCTAGGGTTTAGGGTTTCTCTAGGGTTTGGTCGGTTTTGGTTTAGGGGTTTATGCCGTACACGGGAGTCTGAGAGGGGGTTTGCTGTGACGACCGAAACGACATTAAATCCCTTTTTTCTGCCTGAAGGAGCACCGTCGCCTGGCCGCTTAAACTCGCATCGGTTTTCAAAAATTGGACGAGACCCTAAACCCTAGAAGCCAGAGTGCACCGCGCGGCTCACCACTCGGACATGCAGCGCGCCCGCCGGCTCGCCCGCCGGCTCGAACCTCACTCTCAACCGGAACCGTAGAACACCCTAATCTCTAAACCCTAATGAGGGCGGCAAGAGGGCGCACCACGTGGCTCTCCGCGCGGAACTGCAGCATGCCCGGCTGCTTGAACTTCATCTTCGCCACCTGCCCGTGCGTAGGGTTTCGAACGTGCATGATGCCTCCGTGATCTATCGACAGCCTGCCGACGATGATGTTGTTGATCGTCGTCGTCACCTGCGTGCAGCCGTTACAACCGCGGGCGTTACGAACGCACGGGAGTTACATGAATGGGAATCGCCGAGTGCGCAAGTAAGAGCTTTGCGCGCTGGCTGAGGGAGCCCGAGGGTTTGGAATCAGGGTTTAGGGTCCGATGAGAAACTCAGGGTTTCCACCCGCGCCACGTGAACTCGTCGCCAACAGCCCGACCGCGGGAAAACCGACTTTTTCCTCGCTCCGGGAAAACCGATTCCGAGCTAACGCTGCGTGTAGGCAGCGGGCCTTTTCTCCCTCGTGCCGGGCCTAGGGTCAGGGTTTCGGTTTCAGAATCGGTATGCTCGCCTTGTACCGCGTGAACCCGTCGCCATCAGCCCGACAGGCCGCAGAGCGGGAAAACCGGCTTTTTCTTGCTCCGGGAAAACCGAACGCGAGCGAAAAGCAGCTGGCCATTTCCCCCTCGTGCCGGGTTAACGGCTTGAGGTTTAGGGTTCAGGGGGTTTATGCTCGCCTTGTGCCACGTGAACTCGTCGCCGTCGTGGAAGGTGAGATGCATCAGCCCCACCGGCCGCAGCTGGATGCTCGGGCCCAGGAACTTTGACCTCAGCTCGCCGTCGCCGCTCGCCCGCCACCGCCGCCCCTCCACGTACGCCGCCATGATGGTAGGGTGGTGCACGACCTGCCATTCAAATTTCAAATTTTGAATTCGAATTTCAAATTTTGAATTCGAATTTCAAATTTTGAGTTCAGAATTCATGGTTCAGAGTCGGGGAAGGGCAGGCTGCTTCTGGTTCGACTGACTCGACTGAATGTGGACAGGCGCAGCGATTTTATTCTCTCAAATTCTGAACATTCAAAATTTTTAGGCTCATTTGCGTCTCGATTAGTCTTCAGGAGTCTATGATAATGCCACGACTCCTCCCGCCCTCTGAAGACTCGGGTCTCCAGGGGCCGCGAGCCTTTTCGGAGCAGCAGCCGGAGCCCAGGCTGGCGTGTGGGCCTGGTTTTTGGGTTCCGTAATTAGGGTTTTCGAGGGTCGCGGACCTTTTCCGAGATGAAGCGGAAGCCCTTCTCCGGGCAGACGAACTCGTAGGTCTCCCCCAGCAGCGGATTGAACGGCTTGGAGGTGCGGTTGGCCGTGGCGGCATAGCCGCTGACCGCAAAGCAGGCGACGTACACCAGCCTCTCCATGCTGCCGGGCGGGTGCTCCGCGGCCTGCGGAGTTAGGGTTTAGGGTTTAATATCAGGGTTTAGAGCCGGACTTTTCAGGCGCAAGGTGCCAAAAACGAGCCGGGATTGCGGCCGCTGACGGCAAAGCGGGCTGCAGAAACCGGCCGCTCCATGCTGCCGGGCGGGTGCTCTGCCGCCTGCGGCGTTAGTGTTAATAGGGTTTATATCAGGGTTTTGATCCGGACTTTCTGGGCCGACATGCGATAGGGTTTGAAGAGGGTACGACATGCGATTGGGTTTGATGAGAGTACGGCCGAAGATTTCCAGTCGGATTCTCCCATACTCGTTGAAATAAAAAATCATTTAATATGATGATAAGTGGCAGGGCGGCAGTGGAAGGCAAAGCAGGCTGCGGTGTTCAGAATGGGGTTTAGGGTTTAGGGCTGGAGAATTTCGGAGGCAAAGCAGGACACTCTAGATAACCCCCAAAACAAGCCCCAGGACCAAGGGGAACCCTGAAAAAATCCTTTCCGGGTCGTTCAACGCCCTGAAATTCAAATCCATCGGGGATAAGGTTTAGGGTTACAGAACCCTATTCACCTTGTCCAGCAGCTCGCAGTACTCGAGGTCCTCGGCGCTCTTCTGCAGCGCCGACAGCGGCTCGTTGAAGTAGACCGGCAGGCAGACCCTGGATAGGTCTTTGCCGATGCACTCCTTGATGATGCTCCACAGGCTGTGGCTCTTCTCCGGCTGCCGAGGAGGCGGCATGCGAGTGCGCCGCCGCGGCGGGGGGCCTTCGGCCGCCAGCCAGGCCGGTTCGCCGCCGTCGCTGCAGGCGAGAAACGGGCGTTTAGAATCTAGGGTTCGGGTACTACCCTAAGCCCTCCGGATAACCATAAAACCCTAGAAACGGCGCTACAGAGGGGCGTTCGGCCGCCAGCCAGGCCGGCTCGCCACCGTCGCTGCGGGCGAGAACTGGGCGCTAAAAATATAGGGGTTGGAGAATTGCCATATTCATTACCCGAGCTTAACCACAATCCCACAGAACCGGCTGAGTTTCTGCAGCAGCGCTGAGGCAGAGCGCCAAAATATCTGGTTTGGGACCGCTTCCAGGAGGTTTAAACCCCCATCTCTCCTCCAAGGACCGCCAAACCCAGGACCCTAATCAAACCCTAGGCCCTAACCAAAACCCTAGACCCTAAGACCGCATTCGAGCGGGCCCGCCCACTCCAGCGCGCCGCTGCTGGCGCTCAGACTCGTCTCGCAGTCGACGAAACTCAACATTTCCCCCGGAAAAACACGGATAAAGACCCTAGGAAACCCTAACGCCACACCTGAGCGGACCGGCCTCGCCCGCCCACTCCAGCGCGCCGCTGCTGGCGCTCAGACTCGTCTCGCAGTCGACGAAAACTCAACATTTCCCCCGGAAAAACACGGATAAAGACCCTAGGAAACCCTAACGCCGCACCTGAGCGGACCGGCCTCGCCCGCCCACTCCAGCGCGCCGCTGCTGGCACTGAGACTCGTCTCGCAGTCGACGAAGATCTCGTCGTCCGATGAGTCAGCCGCCGCCGCCCGCCGCCCGCCGGCGTCCTCCCCCTCGCCCTCTCCGTCCGAAACGGTGTCGCTGTCCAACTCGGAGCGGTTCTCCTCCGCGCTAGCGGCGCCGTTCGCAGAGACGCGTCGCGTAACGCGTTGCTCGACGACGAGGGCCGTCTGCAGCTGCCGCTTCTCGTTCTGCGGGCGCAAACGGAGGGGCTCTGTGCTCCCACAGAGTCTGGCTGCCTTGCGATGAGAAACCGTACCTCGAAAATCACCGAAAACCGCTGTTTTCACGGATTTTTCCCGAGTTTTTCAAGAGTCTCTCCCCGGCTTTTTTCCGAGGAGTTTGCACCTCCAGGATGTTGACAGCTTCCAGCAGCGCCTCCATCTTGGCGGTCAGTGCCGCTGCCTTACGGTGGAATACCCTCCATCAAAAAATCACCCGCACCCCGCCGTTTTCACGCTCCTTTCCCGAATTTCCACAGAGTTTCCCCAGAATTTTCCCGAATTCGCACCTCCAGGATGTTGACGGCCTCCAGCAGCGCCTCCATCCAAGCCGTCATTGCCGCCGCCTTGCGGTGATACACCCCCGCCTTGCTGTGATGCGTCCTACCTCAAAAACTCACCCATTACCCGCCCTTTTTCAGGCTTTCCCACGAAATTTCCGAAAATTTCCCGGATCTCTTTGAGTTTTCCCGAATTCGCACCTCCAGGATGTTGACGGCCTCCAGCAGCGCCTCCATCTTGGCCGTCATTGCCGCCGCCTTGCGGTGATACGCCTGATGCTGCCGCACGAACGCGTCCTCTGCGTGCTCAGCCGCCGCGGGCGGCGCCCCCCGCTGACTCAGCGCCGCCTTGAGCTCCTCCAGCTGCTGCAGGAACTCGTTGTCGTCTGCCTTCAGCCTGCAGGATTTAGGGCTTTTTAGGGTTCAGGATGCTCTACATAGGGTCCAGGGGGACCTGCTTTCAGCCTGCAGGGTTTGGGGTTTAGGGTTAAGGATACCCTACATAGGGTTCCGGGGGGAACCTGCACTTGTGTCGCCCGGAAACGTGCCGAGGGTGCTCGAGTGCGTCAGGCTTGGCAAGAAACCCTTTAGGGAAACCCTACACTCTAAGCTGAGCTGAATTCAAAAACCGACAAGCTGGCTAAGAACTTCAGGATCGCAGGGGGAGGGGGGGAAGGCAGAAAGTCGTCGAGGGCGCTGTAATAGGAGGGAGAGGAAAGAAAGGAAAAACCCCAGAAAGCCCCACTTTTGCCTGTATTGCCAGGTTTGCCGCCAATGTAACGTGCGCAGAGGAGGGGGGAATTACTTGGAGTCGTTGCCGAGGAACATGTTGAGGGCGCTCGAATGGGTCGGGCTCAGGCATTCCCACGTCGCCTTCGCCTTGCCCAGCGCCAGCATCCACGCGGAACGGTCCTCTCTGCATGCGTTTAGGGTTTCTAAATAAGGGTTTAGGGTCTGCGTTAGGTTTTCAAATGAGGTCAGGGGCGGCGCAGACCCAGGCCCCGTCCTTGTGCCTGGCTGTAGCAGTGAGGCTGCACTTTAGGGTTTAGGGTTTAGGACCCC
>BHFV01000263.1:17456-35066 GCA_003568905.1 Trebouxiophyceae sp. KSI-1
GGGGGGGGGGGGTGTGCACACCTTGCCGAAGGGGGTGCCTCGCAGCGAGGGCAGGAAGGGCCGGATGGCCTCGACCAGCTCGCTGTGCAGCGGCCCGGAGGTGACTGTGAGTGCCGTCTGGATGACAAAGTTGGCGTACGGATCCTGCGGTCGCAGCCGACAGAGCGGTTTAGGGTTTAGGGNNGCAGAGCAGAGCAGAGCAGAGCCAGAAACTCAATTCGACTCGATTCGGCTCAGACTCGACTCAAACTCGACTCAAACTCGACCCGACCCGGCTCAACTCAAACTCGAGTTAAACTCAAACTCGACTCAAACTCAGCCACCAGTCTGCAAAGGTACAACACAGGAGGGCTGAAGGGGGGCGGGCGCCAGGGGCCCGCAAGCGGGGCGGCTTCTGCAGGAGGGGGTTGAGTTTCGTTTAGTTCAGTTTTGTTTAGTTTGGTCCAGAGGGGACAGTGCGGGGTGATCGGGGCGCTTTAGTTTAGTTTAGTTTAGTTCAGAAGGGACAGTGCGGGGCAAGCGGGGCGCTTTAGTTAAGTTTAGTTCAGTTAAATTTTGATTAGTTTTGTTTAAATTTATTTGTTTCTTTTAGTTTAGTTTAGTTCAGTTCAGTTTAGTTTAGTTTTAGTTTAGTTTTAGTCCAGTTCCGTTCAGAGGGGGCAGTGCGGGGCCAGCGGGGCGCGCCTGCAGCAGCCGCGGCAGCATCGGCGACTGTATCAGCTCCCGCACGATGCGTTCCTGCGTCTCCCTCAGCTCGCTGCCGGACAGCTTCAGGCAGCGCTCGACGACGTTGGAGCTGAACTTTTGCTGGGAGAGGTCGGCAAAGTGGCCGGCCAGACGGCCCATAATCGCCCCGTTCGTCTCGGCCTGCCCCAGCTCCAGCACGTACTGCAGGCAGTAGTTGCCGAAACCGTCCTGCGCGAGTTACGGCGCAGCATGTCAGTTACACGGCGACAGCGACGACGCGGGTTCTATCCTGGCAGCTCGCAGAATTCGGCTTGTTTTGTGGGCTTGCCTGGCCGAAATGGATTTGAGACGGATTCAAGACAGGGCGGTCAGCGAGCTGGGGGTGCTGTCGCGCCCCTCAAACAGGCTGTTTTTGGGTTTAGGGTTATGGGAATATGGGTTTAGGGTTTAGGGAGGGCTAAACTCAAAACCCTAAACCCTAAATGTCCATGATTCAGCATCAAGCGTACCTCACGCACAGCCGCAAGCAACTTCTGCACATTCAGTAGGAGGTGCCTGACCGGGCGCGAGCGCGGCGGCAGCACACTCCCTTCCCCCCTTTTTAAATGTAACTCCTACAAAAGGAACACCTGCACAGGGCCGCGAGAGTGCGTGCCTGGCTGCGCGTAAGCGAGATGGCAGCACACTCCTTTCCTGCTCTTGATGTAACTCCTGCACATGTAACTCCCGCACATAGCAGGGAGGGCGCGCGCCTGGCTGGCTGAGCACGAGCACATTGGCAGCAGACACCACCCTCAGCCACCCTTCTCTTGAATGTAACTCCCGCCCATCTAACTCCCGCACATAGCAGGAAGGGCGCGCGCCTGGCTGAGCGCGAGCGCGTTGGCCGTGATCTGCTCGACCAGCTCCCGCTTCTGGGCAGGAGTCGCAAAGTCGATGCAGCGCTGCAGCACGCAGCAGCCGTGCCGGTGCGTGGCGATGTCCATGGCATGCGCCGCGGCCGCGTCGTACACAAACTGACTCTCCTCTGGCCCGAGCCGCTGCAGGCAGCGCTGGATCACGTGGTTTCCGTTCAGATCCCGGATGAGGTCCACCACGCCCGGCCGCAGCGCGTCTATCACCAGCTGCACCTGCAGGCGGCAGCCGCGGGGAAGCTGACTCAGCGGCTCAAAAGAGGGGGAGGGTCTTAGTATCAAAGAGACCAGATTGGCAGGAGCATGGGCACAAACACGGACACAAGGGGGAGTTTTGATGATCGCGGCGGTGCATGTGATGTAATCATGACGTAGTGATTACGAAACTGTAACGTCATGGTAACAACGTTACGGTAATGTAACGTGTCGGTAACGTCGCGGTAACAACAGCAGGGGTGAAGGTAACGATTCCGGCAGTGACACAGCGGGCTTGCAGAGGCGGAGGTGCGCGGCTGCCGCCGGGAATGCTTCGGCCCAGCTCGGAGCAGACCATGGGTCCCCAGAGGCGGAGCGATTTAGAGTTTGAGGTTTAGGGTTTCAGGGTGGAAGCGTGCCTGCTCCGGCGTGGAGAGCGTCTCTATGAGCTTCTGCACTGCCCGCGTGCCGTGCGTGTTCAGCGCGACCTGCACCAGAGCCTGCTTCTCTGCCGCCCGCTGCAGCACCTGCCAGGCAGCAGCCGCCGGCTGTCAGCGGCCAGACAGGCCGGCAGCAGCACCGCAGGCGCGCGCGAGCGGCGTTCGGGACTCGAGCGCGAGGATCCTGCCGAGTCGAGAACCCTTGCGGTTGCGTTTCGGCGAGTCGGGAAGCGGCGCGGCGCGGAGCGGAGCGGAGCGGAGCGGAAGGGTGCCTGCAGGCGCTGCTCCTCGCTGCAGCGGTCGAGCAGCTTCTGCGTGAGGTAGTTGCCGAACGGGTCGGTCATCAGCTCGATCAGGTTGTCGAGGATCTCCGGGAAGACGGTCGCGATCGCGCTGGGGCCGCCCTCGTCGAACTTGCGCTGCAGGAAGCGGCAGCCGTTCTGGTCCTTGGCCACCGTCAGCACCTGCCGCCGCCGAGGAACCCGGACGCGTCAGCCCAGCCGGGGCGCGCGGAGTCGAGGCGCGCGCGGACCGCCGCCGTCGCGGGAGTCTGGAGCGCGCCTGACCGACGACCTCGTCCAGGCTCTGGAAGCGCGCGCACGCGGAGCTGCCGCCGTCGTCGTCGCGGTCGCGGTCCCGGTCGCGGTCGTAGTCCCGCCGGTCGCGGCGCCCGCGCCGGCCGCCGCGCCGCTCGTCGCGGTCGTGGTGCCGGTCGTAGTCGAGCCCGCCGTTGCCGTGCCCGCGCCCCGCTGCGGCCGCGCGCGCAGCGCTTCTCGCATCCCTGTCGAGCCGCGGGCGCGCGAGCGGACGGGGTCGCGGGTAGGGCGGCGCGCACCCATCATGTTCTGCACCGCAGCCGCGGCCGCGGCGGCAGCCGCCGCGTTGATGTTCGGGTTCGGGAAGAAGCCCGGGTTGACGGCGAGCTGCGCCGCGACCTGGGCCGCCACGTGCTGCCCGCCGCCGCCGAACTGGCCGGCCAGGTGCGGCGGCAGGTGGCCGGGGCCCTGGCCCATCAGGAGCGACTGCGACACGCTCGCCTGCTGCTGCGCGAGCGCGGCCTGATAGGCCGCCTGATAGGCCGCTTGGTACTCCATCGAGTGCATGAGGCCCGGCATGAAGCCCGGCTGCAGCCCCGGTTGGTTTGCCGCCACCGCGGCCGCATACGCCGCCGCGTTCGCAGCCATCGCCTGCGCCTGCGAGCCCGGGCCCGGCGGTGGCAGCGGCGGCGTGTGCGGCAGCGGCGGCGGCGTGTGGGACAGCGGCGGCGGCGGCGTGCGCGACAGCGGCGGCGGCGGCGTGCGCGACAGCGGCGGCGGCGTCGGCGACGGCCCCAGGCTCATGCTGCTCGCGGCCGCCACCAGCTGCTGCACCAGCGCCGCCGGCTCACCGCCTGCAACGCACCCCCGCCACGGCGTAATTTTTTCGTGTTTCAGTTTTAATGAAGTTGTTTTCCCCCTTTTCAGGTTTTTTAGAAGAAATTCAGTTTTTCAAGTTTTTTGTGAGTTTTTGTAAGTCTTTTACTAGCCGCAGCCGCGCCCTCCTGCGAGCCGAGGACCGTGTGAAAAATGGATCACAGATGGTCAAAGCATCACTGAGGCCGGTCGCACATCCGTGGAGGCGAAACTGGACAAATGTATCCGAAACTGAGTTTGCATTTTTGAATCGATGGCTGCTTGTCCGTGTTCAGTGCATTCTCTCCGCCGTTTCTCGCTCAGCTTTCGAGGGGGGTCGCACCGTTGTGCATGTGGTGCGGCGCTCCGAAATCCATGCCCTGCGGCGGCGCCGGGGACGCTCCCCGCTCTCCTGCTGGCAGCCGCCCGCGCCAGGCGTCAGCCCCTGACCCTAGAAGAAAAATTAGGGGTGTTAGGATTAGGGAAACTCAATCCTCAACTGAATGGGTGTTGGGGTTGGGAGAAATCAATCCTCAGCCGAACGAAACGCCTCAAAACAGACAAACCTCTTGAGCGTCCTCACAGCTGGAAGAAGAGAGGGGGGAAGGGGGGGAGGGGGGGGTGCCTAGGGAGTTGGCGAGCGCCTGCAGGACTGTGGGGTTCAGGTTCGAGCTCGGCCGCTGCTCATTGATCGTCTCCAGCGCTGCAGGCAGCCACACCCGACGGTCAGATGCAAACACTTTCCAGACATCTTGCAGCAGCAGCGGTGGCGGCGTGCGGGTTGTGAGCGGGCAAGCTACATGAAGCTGGCTGTAAGGTGAGAGGCTCTTCCTCTCAGCGCTGCGGAATCCGAATGAGAGTTCAGATAGGCGTCGAGGAACGCGCGGCTTGCAGCGGCGTGGGCAGGCAAGCGTCCGAAAGCAAGCAGCCAGGCGCTTGAACGCAACCGTGTGGCCATGAGACACCCAAGTGGGAGGCTGGGAACAGGAAGGCACATACTCGGCGGCGCCGGGGAGTGGGTGAGCCTCGTCGGCAGGTGCTGACTCGTCAGCTGCTGCTGCAGGTGCGGCGGCAGCTGCGAGTACACCGTCTGGTTGTGCGGCGGCGGCGGCAGCTTGCGGCCGGCCTCCGCCTGGCTCTGGTAGAACTTTTCATAGTCCTCGTCGTACCGAATGTCGTTCCATGCGTCCGTCGAGGGCGTCCACCGCCCGTCCGGGCCCACCGCGCCGCCCAGCGCCCCCTGCGGGGAAGCACCAGCACGGTCGCTGGAGGCTGCGGTCGCACCATCCGCCGCGGCTGCTGCTGAAGCGGGCTGTGGGCCCATGGAAGATGTGCCATCTCTTTGTGCAAGTGATGCTCACACACGATTTGGGAAGGCATGATGCCCCGAAAATCGGGGGAGCGCACCAGTTGCGCCGCGAAGCGCTCCTCCAGATGCGGCGGCGCGGACGTCGCGCGCGGCACCTCCAGATCGTCGATGACCAGCGACACCGTCTTATCGATTTCGCGCCTGCGGGCGCGTTCCGGCGGCTCAGCGTGAAGTACCTTCCACGACGTGTCAGCCACTCCTTGCCGGCATCGCTGGTCGCCTCCACGGCCCGCCGCTGCTCGTCCGCCGCAAGGCGGCAGGCCGGATTGCAACCTGGCAAAGCATGCAGGCGACCGACCGGCACCGGGCAGCGAGAGCAGGCAGCCGACTCTGAAATGGCGCACCAGTTGGGCGAGGTGCTCAGGTAGTCCTGGCGGAGCCCCGAGTTCCCGTACATCTCCCTCCCCCGGGGTGCGAGGTTCGGTGATGGCGGCCCCGCGAGCGCGGCACGGCAAGCCAGCCGCTCAATCAGCCATGGAGCCCGCCTTTTCGAGAGTCAGCCAGCTCCATCGCGTCGCCTACACGGCAAAATATGCGGCGTGCAGAGGCCGACCCTATCAGAACGCCGGGCGGTTGGCACACAGGTCCGGCAGCAATGCTTGGATTGTGGAAAACAACGGCAGGTTCTACATTACACAAAGAGCCCAAGACGTGGGCACCATTCCAAAGATAGTCGCCAAACGTGAACCCCATGGAAGCATCTTCCAGGCAGCCACGGCTTCCAAGAAGTAACAATAGCTGATGACGCGCTGAGAGGCCGCTGCCTCTCTTTGCGCCTCATCCGCCCTGCAACTGCGGCCGCACCAGCGGGTGAAGCTGCGCGATGTAAATGACCGCCCACCTGCAGCACAGCAACAGTATGGCCAGTGAGCAGCTGTTTACAAAAAACGCTGTGTGGATCTCTTGTAAACGCCAAGACTTCTGAATGCCGAAGCAGCAGCACTTGTCTCAGCTCCAGCAATAAGAGAGCTGGCCTCAGTTGCTGCCATTCGACCCCAGCTCCTCGCGCGGCCCACGCACTGCTCGGATGAAAGAAAGAAAGAAACGAGGCTCACAGTATCCAGCAGCAGACGACGGTTGTCGCGCACAGCAGGTGCTTCAGCCTGCGGCCAAAGGCGCCGTGCGGCATCAGTCCCAGGACCACCATGTTGAGCTATTTGCGGCGCTCCTAGCGAGCCGGCTTGCCGATGGTCATCTCTAGAGCTCAGGGGGTTGGAAGCATACGCGTTCTCGCCCTTGCGGCCAGTAATGACGACGGCCAGGGCGAACACGAGCTCCAGGCCAATGAAGAAGGCCGTCACGCCCGCGAATGTGCCTGCGACCGCCCCCGCAGCAGTCAATCAGCCAGCTTGCCGATGGAATCTGGCGCTCAAGGGCCGCGCTGGCCTGGGGAGCAGTTGGGAGTGCAAGGCAGGGATGGAAAGTGGTTCCGTGGGCGCGAGACAGCGCCAGGAGAACCACTGGCCGGCGGCGACGCACCGCCGGCGCCCATCTCCGCCCGCCCGCGGCGCGCCTGCGCCGCTGCCCCGCCCTGCGGCCCCGGTGGAGAGGCGCCCTAAACTAAATCTCGGGCCCACTCCCGGACGCAGGGGCTCGGGCCTGCTACCAAGGGTGCTGCGCCATGCAGAGTCTTTGAAAACGCAAAGCGCGCCGGTCCTGCTGGGAGTGCGAGCGTAGGGCGCGCTTTTGGGGCTTTGGCTTCCCAGGCGCACGAGGAGCGCGTCAGAAATGCGAGAAATGGGTGATCAGATGGGTGCAGACCCACTCGTCGCCGACCTGCTGGACGGGCTGGACCTGCCGGAGCTCGACGAGCTGCTCAACTCCGACCTGCTGCTCGAGGATGGTTTCAGCCTCGGACCCGAGCCGCGCCTGGAGCTCGGCTGCGGCTGCTGCGACACGGAGCACGCATGCGGCGCGCACGACCGGCAACGTGGCGCCGCGAGCCCCGACTCCAGCGCGCACAGCTTCGTGATGCTCGATGTGGAACCTGCCGCTTCCGCCGGACCCACCGCCAGCCCCGCCAGCAGCCAGGGCGGCAAGGCGCCCGTCGCGCCCGGCAACGGCGGCGCTGCGGGCGGAGGCGGCCTGCTGGCGCTCGCTGAGGAGGCCTTCAAGAGGGGTGCTGCACGCGTCCAGGCCAGCACAGGTCCACCCCACCTTCACCTGGACCCGCTAGCACGCCTTAGCTCACGCCACCTGCCACCGAAGCACGTACCATGCTCTGCTTCTCCCCTGCTGGACGTTGCATGGCTCCATGCGCCCCCTTTTCGCCGCAGTCCTGCTCCCAAGCCGCCCAGAGACACGGCAAAGCTCAAGAGAGAAGCCCTCGGCTGAGCTCTGCGAGCCGCCGCGTGCAGGCGAGGCCAGCAGCAGCGGCGGCAGCGCGCCATGCGAACCCGCCGGTGAGGATCCCGAGGAGCGGCGGCGCGCGGCGCGGGCGGCGCGCAATCGCGAGTCGGCGCACCTCTCCCGCCAGCGCAAGCGCCAGGCGCTGGAGACAGCCGAGCGGCGCTGCGTGGAGCTGCAGGGGCAGAACGCGTGCCTGTCAGGTGCGCCCCCCACGCCAGCATCTGGGAGCCAATGGCGGCCTCGCTTTCCGGGGTGAGGATGCAGGGCTCGGGGCGCGGAGCACGAGCCTGGGTCTTTGCCTTGCAAAGAAGCCAGCCGGCTTTGCCTGCTGAAGGTCGAAAATTTTCACAATATTATATATATATAATATTTATTTTTATATTTTTCACAATATATTATATATTTTTCTCAAAAAGAAACGGCACTCGCTCGAGGCGATGGGCGGGGTCGCTCTGACTCCCGGGCCGGAAAGCTGTTGCTTCTCTGTCAAGATGGCAAGCAACCGTCCAGATGCGGACATGGCATACTTGCCCGGCCCAGCCTGATGCCACCGCCCTCGCCTCGTTCTGGTTGAATGTGAGTCTGTTTTTAGAGCTTCGGGTTAAGACTATTTAGGTTCCGCCCCCCACCGTGCTGTCCGCACCTTCCTCCAGTCTCATAAGTAAGCAAGGTGGTGCGGACAGCACGGTGGGGGGGGGGAACCTAAATAGTCTTAAGTAAGCAAGTCAGCATGGGTTCTCACTGCCCCCGAGTCCCCTAAACCCCCCCCCCCCCCCCCCCCCCCCCCCCCCCCTCCAGGCAGCTCCCCCGCCGCCCGCAACACCCCAGTCCTCCCCTCCTGCCCCTTTAGGGTTTAGAAATTTGGATCAGGGGTCAATATAATGAAACCCAAAACAACAAAGCCCTCCTGCTCCCGAAGGCGGGCGGCTCACCTGCCTTCCCGCGCGCGCCCTGCAGCCATGTTGGGGAGGCTGCAGCAGGAGAATGCGGCGCTGCAGCACAGCCTGGCTTTCGTTTGCCAGCAGACGGGCCATCCGCTGCCGCCGCCGCTTGCTCCGGGGCAGCCGGGCTTCCCGTTGGCATTCGTGCCGCCGCCGCCTGCTGTTCCCATTGCGGCTTCTCAGGTAGCCCCCCCTTCCTCCATCGTGCACCACGCGACTGCGCGATAATTCGAATTTATGGCGCGCAACTCCGCGATAATTGGAATTAAGGGTTTGTGAATCCGCGGTTTTTGAAATTTAGGGTTCACGACTCCGAGGTAATTCGAATTTAGCCTTTGCGAATCCGCGATACTTTGAAGTCAGGGCTTGTGAATATGCGATAATCTGAATTGAGGGTTTTGTTCACGCACCATTCTCGACGCTCAGAGCTTGATGCAGCCTTTCGGGGCGCGAGAGCCTCTAGGGGGAGGCCGAGCGTGGAGGAAATGCATGCGATGCTACAGGATAATGCGGGAAATGCATCAATTTTGGAGGGAAAACGGGAATTGCTGTGTGACCATTCTGGCGGCAGCCGCTCAGGGCGCAGCTCTGTCCCATTCAGCCCCCATGGTCATTAAAACAAAATCAAATCTAATTTAATTCAATTCAATTCAATTCAGTAAAATTAAATAAAAAAGTCTTCTTTTGCACGCAGCAGAAATAGAAGCAACAAAGATTGTTGGGAGCGGCAGAATGGAGATAACGAAGGCTGTTGTGAGTATAAAACCCGACAATCTGCTCCATTCATATAAACCCTAAACAGATAACCCTAAACAGATTCGTCGAGCCTGGCACAACCCCTCTCATCCAGGACCACTGACCGGTGCCTTCGACGCCCCTGCAGACGCCTTTTCAACCTCAGCAGCCGCCCGCCGCCGCCCCCCCGGCACCTCCCACCCAGCACCCCAGCAGCCCCGCCGGCAAAAAGCGCCGCGTTTCCGCCGTCGCAAAGGGCGGCGCAACGACGCTGGCGGCGCTCTGCTGCCTGCTGCTCTTCACTGGGCCGAGCTTGCCGGGGCTGCGGCCTGTGGGGCTGCCGTCAGGGGCGGGCCCAGCCGGCGGCGGCAGCAGCGCGCTGCAGCTGGCGGGGGAGCAGCGGCCGCTGGCAGCCCGCGGGCGCGTGCTGCAAGCGGTGCCTGGCTTCAACGGTATGCCTCCCCTCAAATTTGATTTCCTTTATTTGATTTCCTTTCCTTTCCTCCCTTTTCCCAGATCGAAAATCTTTCAACAATATCAATTTCGAAAAACTTTCAGAAAATTTTCAATATTATCAAATTGTCGGCGTCGAGTATTCTCTTCCTGTACGTTTTCGCTTTTTTCCCCGCTCTCCCTGTCACTGTTTCGGTTGTTTAGTTTCCTGATTTTAATATTTGCAAACAGGACTTTTGCCAGAGCCACTGGTAGAATACGAATCCCAGGCCGCCGGTGGTGCTCACAAATGCCTGACATTTGCAGCAGTGAACCGCGCATGCGCCTTTGGGGGAGGCTGCAGCATACATGCGAGAGAGGAGAAAAACGAAATTTAGGCGGAGCTAAAATACCAGAGTGCAGGGAAAAACCAAAATCCAGGCGGAGCTCAAACACACATTGCGGAAGGTAAAAATGAAAGAGGAGGGTAGGGGAAGGAATCGAATTCGATGGCGGCCGGCTGCCTGCCACGCGCAGAACTGTAGGGTCGCGCTTAGGGTTCCACTCCTGCGCAAGATATGGATTCCCCAGCTCCTGGGCTGCGCTGCGGCGGCAGGGGGCTTGCGGCCGCTACGGGGCTGGTCTTGTATAAGGTCTTGTGACACAGCGACCGTTATGCTACATGAATTTAGGGTTTTTAAAAACCCTAAAGTTGACGATTAGTAATGGGCGCAGGCTCGCTGGCACACGGGGCGGCGGAATCAGAAGCCGGCGGCGCGGCCAATCAGATGGCAGCCGCGGAGATGCTGCTGCTGCCGCTGGACACCGAAACAGAGCAGCGCAGCCTGCAGCACTTGAGGGTGAGCCTACGCCGCCTCCTGCCGCTGCTGCTGCATTTCTAAGGGCGGCGGTTGCTGCTGCTGCTGCTGCCACGGCGGCGGCGACGGCTGCTTGCTTCTCTAGGGTTTTGGGTTTTTAGTGTCTAGGGGTAAAACCCTAAATCCTAAACCAGCAGGAAAAAGGAAGCATTTCGGCCAGCAAGCAACCGCCGGCGGAAACGCTGCGGCGGCGCTGTCTGAGCTGCTGCAGTGGGCCCCGGCTCAACCCGGACGGCTGTGGGAGCGCTGGAAGAATGAGACACAAGAAACTGGCGACCATTCAGGGGAAAACGGGAAAACCCAAAACTTTTCCTAACTGGCATCAGCATCCTCGCGGCAGCAGAGGCAGCAAGCCGCCCCGGCTCCAACCCCCAACCTCCCTGTCACGCCCTAAACCCTAGACCATCATCCCTCCCTAAACCCTAATCCCCGCCCCGCCCCGCAGGAGCTCGCCCCCTCGGCGCTGCTCGCGTCCCGGCAGCAGCAGCGCGGCGCCGGCGGCAGCCTGCAGCCCGCCGGATTTGCCGCTCTGGCCGATTCCGTTTTCCTGCCTCAGGGCCTTTCGAGCGCGGACACCTGCCAGCGGGTCTTCAGCTTCGAGGCGGCGGCCGCTGCAGAGCGCGCGCTAGCGAGCCGGGGCGGCGGCCGCAAAGCCTTCGGCCGGGCGCTGCCGCTGCCGCCCGCCGGGGGATCGCTGCCGGCGCTGGAACGGGTGAGAGGCCCCCTTCAGAGCTTAGGGTTTTATGGGTTTTAGGATTTTAATCTCCGCTTTCCGCACTTTTCCCTGTTGATTGTGCTGCCTTGGTTCGGCTGGGGCAGCTGGCAGGCAGGGAGGTTGAGCTTTACAACGCACGCCCTGTCTGCTCTCTGGTCACAGCTGTTGCGGCGGTTAGTAACGTCAGTAACGTGCAGTCATTAGTCACATGGAAACCAGGCTGGCAGACCCACACTGGCCTGCCGAGAACCGTTCCTAGCAAAGCACACATCGTCGCTCGCAATCGGCCTCGTGGACAGCTGTTTGTCGCGTAACGTGCAGTAATGTGGTTACGTGACGTTCGGGCTGGCAGCCTGACAAGGCTACCGGCGCTGTGCAGGCAGCCAGGGCGGAGGCGGACGGCGGCAGCAGCAGCTGCTCTGACGAGGATTACATCATCAGCGTGATGCTGCCGACAAAGGAGGCTCCGGCCGGCGCCGACGGCGACAGTTACGGCGGCGGCAGTTACCAGAGCCTCGACAAACTCTTCGTCGTGGTGCTGAACCCGGAGAAGCAGCTGACCACGTATTCCTGTCCGCTCAGGCGGACGATTCTCGCTTAGAAATCACCCCTTCCAAAGTCTTTTCGTGCAGTAGGCAGTCGCTCCCAGCCCTCGTTTCCAAAATTGCCTCCTTCCTGGATCCTTAGGTGAAGAATGTCAAGTGTGCTGAAAGAGGGCTGCTGCTTTGGCTGCTATGATGAGCGACTCTTGTGGGCAGTGACGGCACCCACAGACGTCCGCTGCCTCCCGAACACTTGTCTTGGTTTTCCTGTGGTCCTTCCAGTCAGGCCCCTCCAGGGACCGCGGCTGCTGCCTGTAATCTGCAAAAAACAGCCTGTAAAGCAGCGTGCCTTTGCTGTGCACTGGGCACGGCTCTTTTCTCTCTCTTACTGCTCTCAGCAGTGGCAGCCGTTGCAGTGCATCAGCCGCAGCGCCAAAATCCACTCGTCGCCCTGCAGCCTGTCTCGAGCCCAAGGACCGAAAAAAGAGCAAAGCAGCAGCAGCAGCAGCCAAGTTCGGGAAATTCTGGGCGACACGTTCAGATAGCCGTTCTCTCGTTGGCGTTTGGGCGCACTTTCGTCGTTTCCGCTTCAAACTGCTGCATCTCAAATCCCGCCAATGCCTGCGGAAGGCCTGGGCAGCGCACAGCTCCCCCGGCAGAGCCGCTCGAGCGCCCACCCAAAAGACAAGCCGCCCGAAAACAGCGAGCCGGCACTCTGCGGCTCAGCCCAGGCCGCCCCCGCGCTCCCGCCGCTCCTTGGCGGCTGCTTCGGCCGCGGCGTCTTCCGCCGCCCATCGCGCCCGCCGTTCGGCCTCAGCCTCCGCAGCGGCGGCCTCTTCCGCCGCCTGCCGCGCCCGCCGCTCCGCCCGCTCTGCCTCCCAGGCCCTGTCAGCCTCCAGCTGCGCTTCGACCGCCGCCAGCCGCTGCTGCAGTGACTGCGACGCGTCGGCGGGCAGCCCCTGCGACAGGCTGCCGGGCTGCGGCAGCTCCGCCGCGGCTGCGGCGAAAGCCTGGCTGCCGCCGCCGCCGCGGGCTGCCGCGCCGGGGCGGGCTGGTGCGGCCCGCTGCGGCGGCGCGGAGGGGCTTGGCTTCTCCTCGTCGCTGCTGTCGCCTGCCAGGAACGCCGCCACCAGGCTGGGGCCTTTTGCGGCGGCTGGCTGCGGCCGCTGCGGCGGCGGCGGCGGCGAAAGGGCGCCGCTGCTGCCGGGGCTGCCGAGCCCGCCGAGCCCTGCAGGCAGCAGCCCCCTCCGGCTCTGAGGTACGGGAATTGCAGCGCGGGTTTGGCTGCCGTAGGCGGCACCAACTCTCGCGCTGGCAACTTTTTGGCGATATTTAATTTACTCGCGCGGCAATTCGCGCAGCGGGTGGCAAAACACTTTTCGCCTCGCGCAGCGGTTTCCGACGCTAGGGAAATGAACGACCGGGGGCCAAAAACGGTGTTTTCAGGCCTGCCAAATCAATTTTCGCCGCGCGCGTCAGTTCGCGCGCAAGTGCCGGAATGCGAATATGATTCGCCCGCGCAGCGTTTTCGAGGTATTTACGCGCGAGAGTTGGTGTCGCCTGCGGCAGCTGCGTGCAGGCGGGAGCTCAGTGGCTGTGAGGGGACCGGGGCGCGGGCGTGCCTGGCAGGCCCGGCCGCTGGCTGCTGGGCCCCGGTGCCTCCAGCCCGCTGCCGAGCCGCAGCCGCTTGGCCGGGCTTCCGGCGGCTGCCTGCTGGCTTGCCTTCGGCCGCCGCTGGCTTGCACGGGGCGGCGGCTTCTCGCCAGCTTCCGCCCCCTCCGACTCTGAAGAGGAGGAGGAGAAGCGCAGCTTGCCTGCAGCAGCTGCCGCCCACCTGAGCCGGCAGCAGGCGGAAGCGGGGCGTTGCGGAGGGGGGGGGGGGGGCAGAGCCGAAGCGAGCGCTCCCATCTCCTCTATATGTTTTTTCCGCTTTTGTGTTTTCTGGCTTTTTGTTCCGCCTTATTCTCTTTCGTGTTGTTTGCTGTTTCGCTTTGTTTTCTGTTTTTGGGGACTCCGAGCGCAAATCCGACGCGATTTGCATGCTTCCGGGCATTAAGGCTACCAGCTGCGCGGCCGCATTGATTTCTGGGTCATTATAAAATGAAAGTTTTTGGGTTTAGGGTAAACAAAAACGGCAGAACCCACCATGGTGAGGGAGGCAGCGAAGGGGGGCGCACCCTTGCGGCGGGGCGCGGGCTTGGGCCGCTTGGGCGCGGGGGCCGTGGGGGATCTAGCACCCGCCCTGCGGCCCCCCCTGCCCCTTGCGCCCGCTGCGGCCGGCGGCGGCTGCGGCGGCTCCCAGCCAAAGTCCTGCCAGGGCCACTCCAGCGCCCTGCAAGTAGGGTTTAGGGTTTAGGGTTTAGAGAAACCGTAAACAGGCGGCAGCAGGCGGGGCGTTTCGGCGACAACGCGGCAGCTGCTGCTGCCATCATTGCTCATCAAAATGATAATAATCACTGCATAACTACTAACAGCCGCTGCAGCTGCCGAGCAGATCCTGCCCAGGCCGCAAAGCTCGCGAAGGAAGCGCGGCCGGAGGCAGAGACACCCCAGCCTGCTGACCGAAACTGTTTTCCAGCTGACGAGGAAATGGAAAGTGCTTTTGTTGGAGGAGGCGCACGCGGGCGCGCCTGGCTGCTGCAGCGGGTGCCGCTGCTCTGGCGGCGGGGTGATGCTGAAGCCGGAGGCCGTGTCTGCTGCCAATGCAGCTTCATAGAGCTGCTCCAGCCAGCTGCAGGGGCGCCGACAAGGAATATTCACATTCTCCCTGGGGTTTTGCCAGAGGTTTTGCCAGGGACAAATCCCCAGAAGGGCGTATTGGGGCAGGCGCATGCCACGAGAATGTCACTGTAACCTCTCTTTATGATTGTGTTCTCACAAGGGGCGTTCCAGGCAGCGGCGGGCAGGGGATTCTCACGTTTTGTTAGGAGTTTTGCCGGGGGTTATGCCAGGGACAAAATTCTAGAAGGGCGGTTTGGGGCAGGCGCATGCCACAAGAGTGCCACCATAAACCCTCTTTCTGATTGTGTTCTCGTCGGGGGCGTTCCAGGCAGCTGCGGGGGCATGGAAATGGGTTTCTTGTTTTGCGGAGGAAAAGGACGTGTCCTGTTGTTTTGCCAGAGGCTGGGACCCTTGTGAGCCCGGAGAGACGCTCCCTCGGATGCAGGTGATTTCCCTCTCATCAATAATATTCTCAGGTAGTTGTCAAAACCAGGAAAAGGGGGAATTATGCAAAGGCAAAAGGGTCAGGAAGTCGGCGGCCAGCAGCAGGCAGGCAGCCTGCAGAGCTCCGCTCGTTCCGATGGGTGAAAAGGGGCAGGCTCTGTGCCTGGCAGGAATGATGTGCAGCTTCCCGTCCAGCAGCCGAGCCCGCAGCGCACTGACGCCGGCTGCGCCACCCGCCTGCTCCGAAACCAGCTGCAGCAGCTGGCGGGGGCTGTCCCCCACGGCAGCGGCGGCGGCAGGCAGCAGCGCCAGGTGGGTGGTTGCCGGCCCCACTGCCTCATTCAGCCGCCCTCCACACAGCGCCACCTGCAGCGGCACAACCGCGCTCTCTCGCTGGCAATTCTATGGGAAAACCGGGATGACCTGGAAAAAGGGGAAAATCCGGGAAAACAGGGTTCGTCCGCGCGCGGGCAGGCGGCAATTCTCAGAGTCGGCGAAGCCATCTTCAGCGGCGACAGCTGCCAATTTTCGCGGCGTAGGAGGCCGCGGAGGCTGGGCTGGCGCCTTTAGGGTTCAGGGTTTACGGTTTAGGCTGGGCTGGCGCCGTCTGCCGTGCATGCCAGGGCGCGTGCCGTGCTTTCTAAGCCCTAAAACCCTAGAACGCTAAACCGACTGGCGAGCGTGCATGGGTGGAACAGTCGCAATACCGGCAAAACTGTTGCCGCGCCGATTGTGGTTTTTTCTGTCCCCTGGAGAAAGAAAAAGGCGGCGCCGATTGGGGGTTTTTTTTCCCCTAGAAAAAGGAAAAGGCGGCGCCGAGTAGGGTTTTTTGTCCCCTGGAGAAGAAAAAAGGCGGCTCCGAGTGTGGTTTTTTCTGTCCCCTGGAGAAAGAAAAAGGCAGGGGAGGGGCGCACCGTGCCCTGCAGGAAGCTGGCGCCGCTCGCCAGCAAGAAAGCCTGCAGGCTGCCGGCCGGCGGGCGAACGGCGGGCGGCGGCGACAGCAGGCAGACGACCGCGCCCAGGAAGAGGCTGGTGAGGGGGCGCAGCTGGCCGGCAGCCTCCAGCTGCCGCTCCGCCTGGAGCGCTGCATCCGTTACAGAAAAGGCGCCCTGCCTGCAGCGGCGGGGGGGGGACAGGGCGGGGTGTCAGAATTTGGGAAAGTTGCGCAGCGGCTGGCTGCACGCGTGGGGCGGCCTGCACAAATCAGGTATCGAAATTTTGAATTTGAAACTTGAAACTCGGTGTCAAGATTTGCGTGTCAAGTAACCCACTGCGGCCCCCTGCGCTGCAGGCCGGGGTCCGAATTTGGCAAAGCTGCGTGGCAGCTTGCTGCGCGTACGGGGTGGCCAGCACAAATTTGGTCCTGAAATTTGAAATTTGAAATTTGAAATTTGAAATTTGAATTTGGTGTCAGGGTTTGCGTGGTATGTGCCCCCCTGCGGCCCTTTGCACCGGCCTGGTTGGGGTTGCCCGGATGGGGAACCGGGCATGCGAGAGGGCCATTCGAGACAACTCCGAATTCGTAAAGACATGCTTTGTTTCTCTCTTGCAGTTGAGTTGAGGGAACGGCCTGCTGCAACCGCGCTTCTCCGCCGCTCAACTCCCTGGTGGGGAATCTTGAAATTTTTTTGAAAATGAAAATGAAATTGATATTTTTCACGAATTCTTCATATTTGTTTTCATGCTCTTTTCTGCCCCATTTTCTCTCGAATCCCGCGGCAGGGGAGGGGCGCGTGCCAGCCGGGCGGCGCCAGCGCCAGAAGCTCGGCGCGCCCCACCCACTTCTGCTCCGGCCCCAGGCTGATGTGGCGCTCCAGCAGCGCGGCCACGTCCTCCTCGCTGACCGGCTCTGTGTAGCTGCGGTGGGCGGCAGCGACAGCCTGTCAAAAAATATCAGTGTAATATGACATTATTAACATTATTATATTATTAACAATAGTATATTATTAATAACCCAGCCGGCCCTCCCGCCGAGCGTTGAGCTGCTGCTGAGCTGCTCTTATCTGCTGCTTTCAGTTTCGCTCCTCCGACAGCAAACTAGGTGAACCTGTGTTTTTTATGTGGCGTTTTTAATTTCCCAAGTGTCGACATTTTCCAAAATTGGGCGGTTGGGTGTGCGCCCAGCAGCTGTGACGGGCGGCAGCGACAGCCTGTCAATAGATTGCTTTCAAGTGCCAGCAACATGACTCTTAGGTCCACATCTTCGGTTGAAATCGGCCAGAATCGTTCCTTGAAGAAAGTATTGGCGACGTCAATCAGAACGTCAGATTATGTCATGCTCTGATTTTGCAGGGCAATTTGCATCCGGGCAAATGAATGGCTGCGGCCGCCGCGCTGTGTATGCGAAAGCGCGCGCAAAAAACGCGTTGAGGGGACTCTTCTCGCTGCTGCGTAGCAGACGGGCCTGGCTGCCTCAAGCTCATCTGCCGCCCATTATGCATCCCCTTCCCCAACCGGATTCCGCCGTTCCCGTCGCAATGCCATTCCCCTAAATCCCATTTCCCCGCCACAACTTCAAAATGTGTTCGTCCATAAAACCATGTTTCACTCGCCGTCCTTTTTCCTTCCCTGTTACCCGTCTGTCAATCGGCCCTGCAGCTGCCGCCGCCGTTTGATGGCCGTTCCCATCGACCTTCTTGGATTGGAAGTGTAGGGTTTGATTCAACCCTCGCTTCCTAATAACAAACCCTATTCCGGCTGCGCTGGCAGCCGCCTCGCCAGTCGCCGTCGCCAACCCTAAAGGGCACGGCAACTCCCATCAACTTTTTAGTTTTTAGGGTCTAGACTTTCGGTTTTAGGGAGCCCACCAACCCTGACAAACGAAACTCGGTTCGGCCAGGCTGGCGACCGCCCCTCA